>MU378280.1:0-71899 GCA_022495175.1 Hypoxylon argillaceum | reverse complement strand
CCCCCCCCTAAGTAACAATGACTAACCCTTCGCTAATGCCTTCAAAGCCCTCAGTGTTCGCTGCTACAACTGGAACTCTGTCACGGAAAAACGACGCCGTTAATCCATGATTGAATTAATGGTATTAGATATAGGACTCTACGCGATAAAATTGAAGCGCCGGATAATTCGGTACAGGATTTAGCCCTATAGTGAACAGGAGGCTTAGTTGTAAATAGAAAGTAGTGAGAAATAATAGAAATAGCAATCCATCCTAAGGTCACTTGATGTTCTGTATATGCCCAGAACACCAATATCTTTACCCCAATATGGGCTGAAGATATCATCACCGAAAAATAGCGAAATTGATCTACTGTATCTTTTCTTCTTAGATCGGATTGTTCTTTGACTTGATGAAAACTTGTACAAAGCGTTTCTCTATAGCTAGGTCTTCCAAGAGTAGTCTGCGTGTTTACTAGTTTAAGTTACGCATACATCGCACTAATAGTTAGCTAGTTTCGATGTCACATGCAGATGAGACACATAAAAGAGTAACCGCCAGTCCAATTATATTCACTAGAATCTGTAAAATAATTAACTGACCAACAACGCGCTCCACGCGAGACGCAAGACGCAGTTCTACAGCTCTAGCTTCACATTTTTTTGAACACTACGAAGAACGGATATCCTTATGAGGAGGCAAATATTTGCAAGCAGATAGTAGTTAAGGATGTGGCGGGGATGATGAGTGTAATCATGAATAAACGATAAATCCACCTAACAATTCAGTACTCCGAACTCCAGGTGAAACCAAGCCTCCAATTCTAACCCGCCGAACCCACTAATACATAGATCAAGACGCGCGCGCCGTCGTTTTGAAATCCCCACGCCCTCTTGTACAGTACATCCGGACCTCCAGGGAGCGGAACTGGGTATCTCTCTCGCTACGCCCCGGCCCACGATGACCTTTGTCCGAAACTCCTGGCCATCTATGTTGGTATCGTCTCGATTTCCAAGCCTTATTCCTGAATAAAAGAGGGTTGTTTGTCTATCTAGTAAAGGGAAGAAATTGGAGGGAAAGTAACGATACAGATAATAAACGCCGCAATAGAATAGAAATGTAGGTGGTACAGGTTATTAACAGACGAAAACCCAGTTGGGATAGGATAAGAGAAATAGAATAGCGTAAACTCCAAGCTATGAATGCGCTTCTCGGAAGGTAGCATATGCACATCTAGCATTGCTTGCTATTAGGGAGGTTCGGGTTCCCGGGGTGCAGAATATCGTACATTGGAATATTAGACCTTGGTGTGTGATGAAGGTAGCTAATGATTCCTGGGTGGCCTTGGTCTTGCGAATTGCCGGTTCCGCATTGCGGGCTATATGAAAAGGCCGGGTTCGGAGTGCTCTGGTGCCGCATGTGTCTTGGTCTCTCGCTGGCATTGTAGCTATAGTTCGGCCAGCAATCCGGCTCAGTCGGCGGAGCAAGAGAGCCCTGTGAAGGTATGGCAGAATGGTTATTTGTAGACAATGGCGGGTAGTTATTACACTCCGGATAGGTTTGTCTGAAATTGGGTTGAGGTGGTGATTCATCCACCCGGAAAGTAAACTGGGGGGTTGGTAATGTAAACGCAGAGACCGACCTAACGTGCGGGAGGCGACTATTAGGGCCTAAGGAGCTCGCCCCGGGCGTTGTCAACATTCGAGTATTTTCCGGAGGTCGTAGTCCCGGCCCAGGTCGTGGTCCTCTATTATATCCATACTCTTGAGCTTTAAAGACCCCATTACCATCGGAGGACTCTTCGATATAATTCTCTTGGATGTGAGGAACTTTGGGGTGATATGGAATGTTGTCCATACGGTGCAAAGCTGGAGCCATGTTTGAAAAGCCACGAGCGATCGTCTCGTTATACCTGACCTCAGATTGGCGATAATACGGTGGTGCCTCATTAATCACTCTTTGGCGTTCAACGGTGACAGGAAACCCAGGAGAGTTTCCATAATTCCAGTATAGCATATTATTATGCTGCAACACTATAGGTGCATGGGGCCCGGTTCGAGTGTCGACATGAAGAGTCTTGGATCGCTTGTGGTTTCGTATAGGCCGCTTGCCAGGCGTAGGTTTCGCCACCTCATCCTCCTCGGTGACAGGTAAATCGGCAAGGATCTCTATGTCGGGAAACTGTGACCGTTTCTGTCTCAGCATATACTCTTTCAGGGAGATCACCATGTCTAGCATTTCATCTGTGCTGTATCCCTCCCTGCATTTCAATAATAACCAATGGGGAACAGAACTTTGAGTGCCGTCATTGCCGCCCTTGTCGCCCATGTTAGTCTCACTGAACAACCTTTTCTTGGGCCTGTCTGCCTTGCCGGCTTTTTTCTCATTACGTTCTTTGTCAATCCGCTCGTTATCGATACGCTCTTGCTCACGCTTGCGTACTGTTAGGGTCCAGCCCTTCAGGACCAGAGGGTCTCCCTTCTTCTTGTTCTCCTCGCTCCAATTATGAATAAACTCAAGCTGTTGAAGGACCAGCTCGCATTGGCGCTGAGCAAATTCGACGTTATTGCGGTATCGATCGCGTTGATAATGTTTACGGCATATATGTACCCATATGTGCTTGGGTATCCGTCGAGTACATTTCTTGTTGCGCCCAAAGATGTGTGATATAACCTTACGAGGGGGTGAACCGGTCGTGCAAGGTTCAGTAAGGTCATGCATACATTCCGCACTCTGAGACGAAAATGGTGTCATCATGCCAGGCGACACGGGAGAGCTTTCTATATTGTAGTCTCGTTCTTGCTGGCTTGAAAACGAGCTATCGGGGGTATGTTGAACCCTATTACTATAAAGTTGAAATGGGTTGGCACCTGAAGGGTCGGGTGCAGAATAGGTTCTCTTGTGTGCCTTGGTAATTCCGTGGTCGAAGCTAAATGGTGCTTCACTGTCGCTAATGTTAAGTTAGCTCTGTGATAGAAAAATTACGGCCTTTTCCGTGTGGTAGAGTAAGAAACCGAGTTAGAAGAGGCTGAAGGAAAGTTTCGTTAAGATGGCTATAACAATATAAGTAACCCCAGGAGCAATAACCCTGACTAGTAAATAGGAGTGGAGGGAACTAGGTAATGAGATTGATTGCCCACTAACGCTAACAAATGCGCTGTGAATAGCTAATCTCAATGAGATGAATACTCGGCGTAGAAAGGTGCTAAATGCAAGAAAAAAAAGGAAAAAAGGCAGGAATACAATATTATGCCTGAGTAGATGACAATGAACTTCATCATCCCCACGTTCGTTCTAACTTTTTTCTATATGATTCAATGGCGGCATAACCATCGTGTACGAAAGTGAAAGGGAGTAATTACCTATCAATGTCCCTAGCATTAACTAGACCGAGGGGTCTTAGTTGTTGAGGGTATAGAGAGCCGGGGCAATTGAGCTCTAGTTTAGGCGAAGAATTACTAGGCATAATACCCATGCCTTGTCCGCCTCCAACAGTAGACGTCGATGAGAATCTAGAATGGGATGAAGATGTAGACGCTGACGAATATGAGTCGAGGGTACTTTGGCTGTCAGATAACTTGTGCTTTGGTGATCTTGGGCTTTCAGACTCTCGCGCTAGGTGGATCAATGGCGTTTGTATTTGTCGTCCGAGTCCTAGTGATTGTTTGTCCCCAGAGCGATCGAACGGCATTGCATAGCCATTTGCGTCCCATGGAGCTCGGCTGCGATGAGGCGCCTTTCCATCGCCGAATGAGATTCCTGAAGATCTCCTTCGGGGTAGAGTATCATGAATTCGATATTCTGATTTCCGTTGATCTTCATCGTTGGATATAGGCGAGCTTTGACCCCGCCAGCGAGTCTCTTCTGTGTTCTTCTGGCGATTTACAGCCGTGGCTGTCGTATTGAGCATTTTCGTGATATCCATTGAGTCTTGTAGAGAACCTGATGATTGTAAATCTGTATCGAACAAGACTGACTTGATAGATATGGATTCGGCCACAGCAAATAAGTATAAAAATAGTAGAATAGCACTGTAAGTTGGAGATATTTAGGCTTCGTGTGCTCAACTGCTCCTGGTTTTCAACGTTGGTTTTAGGCGAAAAGATTGAATCTGTAGCTAGTTCTTCCAATCGAGTCCTCGAAACCTACAGTTCGGAGCACAACCAAAGAAGAGACAGAGACTAAAGCACTCTAGCCCTAGCCCTATATTGTTGGTAAAACTTCCGAGTAATATCGTGATTCAGGCCCCAGGCTAATATCTCGTGGCTTTGGAGCTGAATTGAGAAACAGTGGCCGTCCTAGTTTCTTGGTCGACTGAACTGCCGCTTAGGACGTCTTCCCTTATAGTGCCTTCACGTCTTATCGGCCTACGCCGATTCACTGAAGAGAAACAATTCACTGTATTCTCTTTTCTAGGTTGGCCCCTTGCCTCTGGCGGGCCTCAATATCCAACGTGAGATTTGCTTTGAAGCCGGGGTTTTCGGCACACTTCTTCAATTGCACTAAGAAGGCAGTTTGCGTATGTTCCCAGACGTAGTGTTTCTCTGTAAAATATCAATTATCAGAAGACTGAATTTTGCGCGTGGTGCTCCATCATCTGGAAAACAGACATATACGTGTGAAGCCAGTTAGAACCCTGTAGGATATGGTATGCAAAATCATAACGGAGCAATATCTAGGAAGCCGAAAAGAGGGAAAGAGAGCTAAAAGAGAGCTAGAAAGGAGAGGTAGAAAGAAGAAAATATCGGAGCGTCGAATCGTATTCCGTCGTAGGCACGGGAAGTAGGTTACAGGGTGTTTGATAGATGTTCCCGGTAGGCAGCTTGACCTCTGTCCGTACTTACCTACCAGCTAAGTTTGGTGCGGTGTAAGCGGATGGGCCGAAGGACGATGGCGATGTGCTTTGCGTTTTCACTCTTGAGACGTCGATCACGGCGCAGCTCCGTTTCGATCCTCGCAAGTCAATAGTACAGGGTCTCAAAGTAGCCTGAAACTTGTGCTAACCAGTTCCGTTACAATCCAAAGTAGCATTTCCCTATTTCGCCCAAAAGATGAATTAAGAGTATTAGATGGGCTGTAAAAAGAGATGGAGGGGGATGGGGGTCCAGATGGCAGGCCGCATGAAAGGGTGAAAACTGCGGCTGTTTTAGGTAGGCAGACTAGCACCACGTGCCGAACTATCAAAGTTCAATACAGTTTCTTAGGGAAGAAAAAAAGTTTGGTTTTGAGTTAGAGATCCGGAGGCAGATCAGGATCGACTAATACCCAGGAAGTTCTTGAATACTGGTGGTTGATGAAAACACGGTGCCGTGTAAAGCAAAGAGCACGGCACCCCACGAACAACGCACCGCAAGACGACGACGGTTACTGAGGTATGCCATATACCTGTAGGTACCTACCACCTCGCTCTAGTGCCGATGCTGCTAGCTCCAGACTCCACAATACAAGGTGGGCGTTGTAGTGTGTGGTAGCATCCGACGACACTTAGCTAGCCGTCCGAAGGTATGCACTAAGTAAAAGCACAGATGGTTGCCAACAAGGATATCTGATCTTTGCAAAGCACTAGAGGGAGGTAGCACGATAGAGTTTCGCAGGTGGAACGGGTAGGTAGGTAGGCAGTAACTTCTACGGCTACGATGCGGTCTGCCCGATGTTGTAGTGAGTTGGGCCCCGGGGGACAGAATACGCCATGATCATTTGGTGTAGCATCATAGCTACCCTACCTCACTTACCTAAGGCACTTAGGCAAATAATGTTCTAGGTTAAGATACATATGTAGGTATCTACCCGTCTCTAACTATATGTACGTATACATACATACCTGACCAGGTTTGTAGGAGGTAGGTAGGCAACCAATCTCCCGGTGCGGTACAGGATAGGTAGGTAGCCCTATCTACATCCTACCTATAACAATACCTAACGCCCATGATCTTCCCAGCAGCACGTTCAGCGGGCTGAGTTGACTGATGCAGACATTGAAGCCCCCAAATACCCCTATGTATCAATGCACATAAATGATTACATACTGTACATAGCCTTCCAGAGTAGAAGCAAGGACATTTGGTCTTCAAACATGCCCTCCGCAGTATGTTATATCACCTACCTAAGCAACATGTTGGACACCCCTGTGCTGACCCCTGAACCAGCATGCGACCACCCCAGCCAATGAGAACGACGGATGAATTAGTTTGAGCCCAAGAAGGTATCAAGATCCAACACCACACGGCACTACGAGGTATCTAGTCCTTAGCCCCGCAAGGATGATGTAACAAGGTAGGGTTCGGTAATGTACCGTAGCGTAGACCGATCTGGGGGCTTATTATCTAGATATTTCCTCCAATGTACATAATTGTGAGCACTGAAAGTGGTAGGTAGCAGATAGATGACTGATGGGTAGGCACGTAAAGTAAGTGTTGCCGAATCTATTAAGGTCTAAATTTTAAGATAAAATAGTCTTGGGTCCTATGTGTTTTGAATGAAGATTTACTTATACTTATATCACTATCAACCTCTTGCATTGTGATGTATACTCTAACGCGAGCCGCAAGTGAACTGGCTCCTAAAGAATATTAATAATAAGCGATGTTGGGAGCAGGTAACGGGAGGTTTAGATTTCGAATAACCCACGATCCTTATTACCGTCTGAGGGAAACTGGGTGATCCACAAGCTGAGACCCGGATTGTCGCTTGAAACGGAGACGCAGCCAGGTGTATTGGTTCCCCGTTTGATGAGTCCGCCAAAGAGGTATAATAACCATCTGTGACCGAGCTACTTACATACACGGGACCCTGATCGACGCGGGCGCACTCCGCCCATCAGAATTCGTGCAGACGCAGAGTAGTAGTCTTGCCCGCATGTGTGTAAGTGGCAGCATGTATGAAGGCGCCATATCACAGTAGAACGTAGATAAGATTAAGTGGTGTACAGTACTGAGTATTGGCAGTGCACAGCACTTCAACGCCTGTGGGGTCCGGGAGGTACCGAGCCTGCTACCAGACAGACAAGGGCCTGTTTTAACTCGGAATAAGTTCGCAGGGGAGGGCTTAGATGAAGTTCACAGAATACCTACATAGTTTCACCCCAACTACCTAGCAGAGGTAACATAGGCAGCTTTGTACATATGCCCTCTTAGCATCGAAGGTATGTACGGAATATACTTCATAGGTGTGGGTAGTGTATCCTGTAGGCGAGCTTAAGTGTGCATACATATGGAAATGTTCAACAAGGAGAGCCGAAGACATTCAGCGACCGTTAGATCAGCGCAAACGTACTACCTACTTGAGCCTACCTGGGTTCCACGACGTCCACCACGAGTCCGCACACACACCACATGACAGGTACCTATGTAGGTACTTAAGCAAAGCTGCAGCAGTGCCAAGTATCAGACATGTCGCGATTGGGCCTTCAGAATATCGTTTACACCTCGTTCCAGTTTCTTCGAGTTGATCCTCTCGGTCAGGTAGGCAATCATACAACATTTTCGCAATGGTGATCACGGTAAAGATCAGCAAACAGAAGCCTTCTCAGACTATGTAGGTCGTACGTATATGCCTGTAAAGCTTGTAACGATGCATACCTACATATTCTGTCCCACCTGAGTCCGTGATACATGAATATACACAGGCAGATATTCAAGTTAGGAGGTAGGTATGCATCTATGTAGTCCAGTCCAGGGTGGAAGTAATGGCATTGGGTTAGGATGTTGTTACCTGTAGGCGGGATGTGCGATGTCATTGTTGCGCCCGTTATTGCTTGCTGTCGAGTTTGCGATCCGTGTTTCACTGGGTATCGAGATTGTCGCAGGCAAGGTCCAAGTCCAGAATTTGTTCCAGAAGCACGTGTCATGGCGATGAACGAGGCCTGTTTCACACGACCTTACACTGTCTACTTAGTACCTGGGTTAGCTGGCTGGCTGGGGTTCCAGCGAGTGTCATTACCGGGGACAGCCGTAGAACTTGGAACATTGGCAGGATGGGAACCGGGGCTGTGTCGCCAAGGGCCCAGTATACTACTTACTGGTATAGGTACCTACCTGGTAGGTATTGCTGGACCGGGCTTATGGGTCTGTCCCTACTGCGGTGTAAACAAGAGGTACTAAGCGCGTATTCAAATGACAAGCCAAAAATCAATGCTTGCCTCGCTTATGATGCATGTAGCCACTCCAGACTAATATGCTGTGCGGCTTGAACGTCCGGTTCGGACATTTCCTGAGTTATCTGATCTCTCAATCTTGCCTGCTCGAGTATTTGGGGAGCTACGCAGGCAGATCGAACCCCCTATCTACTGTCTAGCCAGGCTATGATCTCAGCGATCTCGGCATGTAAAACCTCGTGCTTGGAACGATTAAACGCAAAACACATACAGGCTATTGCCGGTACCCGACCAGCACCAGCCCCTCAAGTGCCTCTACTGCTTTAAATCTGCCTTACAATTGAAGGTGATCACTGTCGCTCCTCTGCAAACACGGCATCGTCTCGGCGGACTTGTTAAACCCTAAAGGAGAGTCATGTCATGTCTGCCTTAAAGACTTCCTGCTGAGTAACAGCCTATCTGTCTAGTATGCCGAGGCATTTCTAATTCATCTTAGCATTCACATAAAGACATGGGGCGGCCCAACCTCATAAACTCAGTTTGTGATGCACAAGTGCCCAAGAGCTGAGACTAGTACATCATCGTGGCCCAAAGCCTACGGGGTGGGCAGACACTGAATGACAGCATGCATCCAGCCGAGCCGGTTTCACCAAATCTCGGAGTAGGCTGCGTGCATAATACATCGATTTGCACGTCAGCCCCGCTTAAGGATCGCTCTGATGTTCTCGGGAGGAGGAGTTGAAAACACACAGTTAGCCACAGGCCAGAGTCCACAGGAATTAACACTAGCACGAAGGTTAAGTGGTAGGAATGCACCACAGTAGTGCGTCAGTGCGGATGGCCGCCACAGTCTCAAAACATTCTTCGCCAAGCCCAGCGAAGTTAGCGCAGAGGAATCGAAGACATGCTGCATCGGTGAGAAGAGTGCATGAGTTAAACAGCATCGAGCATATCCTGCAGTCATCAAGTTCTTTCGTCCTGTCGGTTTAGAGCCGTGAGGCTGTTGTGCGCCTTGCTCGTCCATGTGAGAGGCTCTAGTCTACTCGACTATGGGCTTATACTTCGGATGACGTGTCTGAAGGTAGGATGCCTATGGGGATGGGGAGTACAGCAGCTCTTGCCTCGCCTGAGACAATTCGGGGGATTTATTGTTTCTGTACAGGTGCGCGTGGTGCAAGGTTATGTGCAACTCTCTCCGTATAGCTCTTGGTGAGCAGCGAGGGAGTGAGTGTAGTGAGTGTATACGCCGGAGTATTTGCTGACGGGCAGAGAGTGTTACAGCAACGGTGTAAAGGGCTAGTTGCCCCGTCGAGCGGATGGCGAGCGGAAAATTAGGGATTACCTTGTACAAGCCAGGAACATATTAGCATGTTATATCACGAGAAGCCAAAAAGGGCGTTACACAATTTCTAAAAATCAAGCGCCATTAGGTAACAACTAGGGATAAGAAAATCGGAATATTCAATAAAACCCCGCTTACATGTATAGATTGTAAATAGGATATGTATTGGATATAGTTTCTGCTAAGCTCATTCATGAGAAAGCAACGAGAACAAAGTTGACGCAACTTCACCGCTTGCACCATCGGCCAGAACAATACATATCGAGGTAGGACACACCAATAGCACAACCCTGCCTTAAACCCAAGTTGGCCACGATCATCACTGGTCGGCTGTAACTTCTACGTGTTACACTCTAGTCTATGACTCACTTCCGAATCGACTACACTACCTCGCATCAGTACAACTAGCATTAGTTTTGTTTGTAGTGAATATTCGATACGTGTGGGCAGATGAAGATGACCGAGTAGGGAAGCTCTTACAGATATTACAGGGGAGCAGCGCATACGAGTTGTCGGTTGCCCCAGGCGTATGAATAGGGCTACTCGCCCATCCAGATGATGGTCGGACCCTATCCCTTCACAAGTATACATCTGATTTTCATTCGATAATCCACAATGGGTACCACATTGATATCAAGATTGAGGCAATCCTTGGGGCAAACAGGCAACTATAGGCTACTCAGACATGATGTTGTGGTACCGAGTTAATTTACTTGACATCATAAGTTTGTGTATCTAATTCGGGTGACCTTCGTCTAGCTGGTAACCTTGTTGTCGCCAGGTAAGAAACCGTGTTTCTCTCCAACGCAACTCTCGACTACTAAGCTTTCTATCGTGCGGGCCGAGCCCACCTTCAGCCCTTTAAGTCTATTGTATAGGATTGTAACAGCTTGTCTAATACCAAGTTGCATATACTGCCAAGAGGATACAGTTGGCTGCCACAGTATTTCTCAGCAGACCATATAAACTTGTTATGCGAATAGCTATATAGCGAAAAGGCCTTTGCTCGAGCAATATTAATAATCCGGCGCGATACCCTCAGCTAACTTATCGTGCCAGTGCGGAGCTCCCGCCCTTCGTCTTTATTCCTAGCCACCATTATTTCGGTTTACTATTTATAGCTAGAGGTTCTCTTATGCAGTCCTAAAAGCCGGTCCTTATCTGCAGAAACTTTTCATTGGTTAGTAATGCTAACGCCGGGAAAAGGCCGTAGGCCCTCATACTTCCTTGGGGTTTTGTGGCGCGTAAAGCTCTTTACTATTTATCTCCATCCTGGGGAAACACTTTAGTATGCAAGAAAGTTTACAAATCAAACTAAAAACGCGACAGCTAAACCACGTCCGTTAGCACGCCCTTTAAGTTCGTGCTCGGCGTTATACTGTCGAAGTTGGATCCCTTGCGAGGATGCAAGCAAGATCTAGATACTAAAAAAATAAGAAGCAGCAGTTCTATTAACGGTGCTATCCGTGACGGTTCAAGCTCTCTAGGGGTAATATCAGACTGGATGCTGGATGCATCGAAAAAAGGGGCCCCGATAACCCTTATCGTGTCACATGACCGAGCTAAAGTACCTGAACTATCTCTCCTTTTCAGAGGTCATTATAACGATTCTAATCCTTTTTACGTAGGAACGCGACTTATATCGCGCGACTTGGCTCTCTAAGCTATCTCTACTATTTGTGTATGTACGAGTAATCTGTTAATGTTATAGAAAAACGATAACTGTTGCTATTGTGACAGGACGGGCAAGCCACCTGCTTGTGGCTGTGCCACAGGTTATAAAACTAGACCCCCTTTTTTAGTAGGCCAGGAAGAAATCTCTGAAAGTGCTACCTTTACGACCGTAGTCAAGCCTCTAGAGTACAACGTGTGTGAGATACAAGTGTCTCACTATCAATAAGATTACTGTAGCGGGGGGGGGGGGGGGGGGTTATTGGAAATGGAACGTCACTAGGAGTATACTAGACAAAAGATACGAAACTTGTGAGTAGATAATTATGACGACTATCACGAGATAGCGCGGCAAATTCCTCCTCTGAGAGGCCGAGGAATGGGAGGCAGAGATTGCTAGCATGAGATACAACTTATATGGCGGAAGTGCTCGTAGTAGCCGGTTTTCGAAGGCTACTCTCCGAGAAGTTTTCCCGCACAACAACTGTTCAAAACTAAATGGATGGCACTAACATCCGTACGGGCAGCCAGTGGTGGAAGTATATACTTAGACAAGTACCCGGTGCCCCTAGTGACCAATATGGCTTTCTTTCTGGTTTTTGGCCTGGGCTTGGAGAGAGAACTGTAGTGAGTAGACTCGCGGCGATGCGAGGCAAAGCAATCTCTTGTACCCAGTCAAGCGTGCTAATACTAACACTCTCATCCCCCTTACGTGCCATTTCACCTAGCTTGTTGCCACGAATAAGCTGAACAAGTGGCTTAGTTAAGTTGAAGCCTTGACGGATACGCGACTGGAGGCGGACTACAACGAGGGGATTTCCGCCAACTAGAAAGAAAGCAGTAGAAGACAAAATACCGACCTCGGCCGCGTTCACTTTTATAACATCATGCCACACACACTCTTTAGTAGTGCCATGATCTCTGTCTACTCTAGATTGTCCTTGGTAACGTCTTCGTCATGCACTTGCTAAGGTAGGGGTATCTCCCTAATAGCTTTACGATCTACCTTGGAGTGATTGTAAGTAGCAGCTTGTATAAGGGAACAATAAAGACAGGCACCGTGTACAGTGAGAATAACAGCTAACTGATTAACCGTTGTTGCAAAGACTCACCGTCTATTTTGTCATAGTGGCCTTGCGGTACGAATACGGAATGAGCCACTAGAAATTCAGACCCAACATCACCCTGATGGGACGATACGATTACCTCGCGCAGTACCCTCCCCAGCTGCCGCAAGGGTGTTGTTCTCGACATCACTGAGCTCAATACGTAGGACTGGGATATTAATCTGCGTATCTCTCGTCACGCACTGATGAAATACCAGGACCCTATCTGTCTGTAGATGGACGATGTCCCCTGTTCGATACATGCTATTACAGCCCTGAGTCCCTTAGATAGTCTGGCACTACACACACAATGGGCTCACTGACAACGAAATCTTGTACAAGCGTCCATCTTATAACCACTGCTCGGGCTAGATTATGTTAACTTCGGGCCGTGGCAACGGTCACATCATCACTATCGGGGTAAAACAGTACCCAAAAGAGGGGAAGG
The DNA here is from genome assembly GCA_022495175.1 of Hypoxylon argillaceum. NCBI lineage: Eukaryota > Fungi > Ascomycota > Sordariomycetes > Xylariales > Hypoxylaceae > Hypoxylon > Hypoxylon argillaceum. The sequence continues at coordinate 59,260 of MU378280.1, read as the reverse complement.
AATTTTTAACAATGATGCTACCCTACAATGTCAGGATTAGGGGACTAAAGCAGAGAAGTGTTGACTGTAGCTGTGCGCGTATATGTTACACCCCATTTGTGTGATCCTGACATTAAAGGGGTACTTTCCCTTATTTGAACTTATTCTCGTATAGAGGGCTAATACTACACGAAGGAAGGTCATATGCTCAAGACTGACGTAGTGTACCATAATACCTTAAGACTTCTACCCCAGCTCATGTAACCAGACTTAAGTCTAAATCAAAGAAAAGTAAATTAACAGGAACTTTGAAACTCCAGATATTGTGCTTTAACATTCGAAAACTAATGTTTCTGGCTAATAATAATGGCGAAATCCATTGCTACCAGCTTCTACCAGAAACAATTAAACTATGAGTAAGTTATCTATATTCTGCTTATAATTACTTGATAGTTGGCCAGTTTGTCATTTTTAAAACCTGGTGGTAGTTATTCCCACTTTGTGTCACAGTCCTATATATGAGACCTTCAAACAGTCAAGGTTCCCCATCTTGACAACGTTGTACTTTGAGTAGTGTCGTGGCTTAGCGTTGCAGCTCTGTTCCGTGACACCAAGGGAAAACATGACGGATGCCAGATGGGCTCGGCGGTATGCCCTTACGTCTAAGATTGAAACCGTGCCTACTTCGAGTATATTAACTCCGCAACTAGCCTTCATTCTACCTAGCAGCTTCTCGCCATACTTCGCCATCGAACTTCTTTGCCTACTTAGCCCGTGCCCGTGCCTAATCTATATCAGTAATCCTCATCAGTCACTATGGCCTTTATACTTCCAGCTACGCTTGCCGGCAACCTCACCGATCGCGAGGCTATCACCGACGCACTTTACCGTGCGGTCCTTGCATTCGACCATAATGACGAGGCACTTCTGCTGTCGGCAATTACCCCAGATCTCGAGGCCAAGATGCCAGGAGCATATACCGAAGGCATCGACGAGTTTAAAGCCGCAGCCTTTAACCGCGTTGCAAAGCATAACTCCACCCACTTTCTGAGTAGCATCCGTATCGACATCCAGAGCAACACTACGGCTCAGGCCACGTGCACAGTAGTGTCGCAACACGTTTGCCCCGACGAGGATTACGACCCCACTGCCAATAAATTCTCCTCAGGTGGTATGTATCGGTGCGATTTAGTTAAGGTGGACAACCTATGGAAGATCCGCAAGTGGGTAGCCAACTATCTTTGGGTAGACGGCGATCCGACCGTCACAGCTTGCGAATAATCAGATATCGAGGGGGTGGGCTGGAGCAATATTGGTGCAGCTACCTCCTGAGAATTAAGGCGTTAGCTAACTAGGTATACAATCTATTTTGATCCTAGCCAGAAGCATGATAATCTTATTCCTATGCCTATCTTAAGCCAAGAAATTCATTATGTCGGTAACTGCTTCTTATCCGAGCGGATTATTAGACAGATGTTATGCCTCGTCGATGAAAAGCGCTTTTCCATGAGCCTTCTGAAAGACTCTCTGCGTCTTCATGGCTGCATGACCAACAACTTCGACGAAGTTAGTTCTAGAGTAGTTCACCACGTCCCTCGTAGCTAGAGAGCCCATGTTGTAGAGAACTTTGCCCGTACCTAAGACTAGACTAGTAGGATTTCTCACCAGGATTGTAGCTAAGTTAATACTTGCCTGGCGGTGAGAGGAAGACGAAGGGTATTTGCGATCGGAGGTATATCGAGAGCTTCAGCATTGCGTTAGCCTTCCATCTTGTCTATCAAGGCCCCGGGCCCAATCAAATCCCCGAAGGGTCGGCGGATACTGGTCTCCGCGGGGTCCGTCTTGTCGAAATCGGGGTTGAAGTCTCGTAGCTCGAAACGTAGATGCGTGTTTTCGTCGTTAGTCAGTGTGGTGAAGATAGCCTCTTTGCTACTGCATCTTGGCTCGATCCAGCAGCCTATCTACCTCACCGCCATTACCGTAGTTACGGCGGTTTCGTGTTTGATCGAGCACTCTCATGGGCGATGTTTTTTTTGCGCTGTCTGACGTGATGAATCCTGACTCGGCTAGTCCCAAGCTCACGATTTGTCGCATTTTGTCTCTTGAATAACCTTGGACGTCAAAAGCCGATAATAGCGGGAACCTTCGACCCAGGGAGGGATTAACGCTTTGAAGCACAGCCTCTATCCTGCCCATATAACTTAACAACAGAATGCAGCGGTCTATATTAACTGTGCCCTGTGCTACGGCTACAACAGTACTAATTAGTGAGGTTTTGAATAGGCTCTTTGAAGTGGTAGTGTTTAACTCGTCCGGTAACTCGGACAGACTATAAGGTTCGTTAATGCTAAGAACCTTGCCCTGTGTCGCGTCGAGAATTGTCTTGGTAATATTCTCTGACTCTCCTAGGGCACTGCCTATAAAGTCTGTTGGTAACTTCATTATCAATTCCTACTGAGCAGGTCGATATCTATCAGAATCTAGCTGTAATACCTGGCGAGGGTTGCTCAACTGGCACCTGGATTGCCGAGGAAGACTTTGTTTAGAGAACATGCAACTAGAGGTAACCTAGTCAACTCTTACCTATAGCTGACCCAAAGTTGGGCGATTAGGGTTTGTACGGAATCTTTGACGGAAATGAAGCCAATCATATGACGCAAGCTTCTCCATGCTTCACTATTCTCCAGTGCTGTTGACGGAGGCGGTCCAATGAGATTAGTCTTAGCTAGGGAGAAGTCGTTAGCATCCTCGTTCCGTCACCAACTAGGAGCTAGACGACCGGCTTAGAGGAATAGTATGTTCTTGCTAAGCCACCGTAGATAGGAAAATTTCTGGGTGCACTAAGCCACATTATTTGATCACGCAGATGGTCATCGCGCGCAGGAGAAAGATTGGGACGATTCGCCCAATTATCTGCTTATACGATCGATCGATCAACCTGTTCCATATATATGTTGAACAAGGAATAATTCGTTCATTTTCCCCATTGGAAGCAGAGATTGCAGGCTTACCTCGGAAACTCTAGGCATATGACTGGCCGAGTAATAGATCGGATTGTCAGGGGATATCAAAGCCTGGAATTTCGGGGTCACATACTTGTACTGTTAGAGTTAGTCCTCTCCTCTTACTCTTTCGCGCCCAATACAGGATTCCGTACACATCGGCAAAGTTAAAGTTAGTTCGAAGTTTAACCTAATTCATAATTGCTTGGTCAGACCAGATGTGTAGGGTATAGTCTAGGGGTTGCATGAGTATCAGCACACCGTGATGATCCGGGTGGTTTCGTCCGAAAGTTCCACGCAACGCCAAGCCATCGAGCCACAAAAGCTGACAAATTTTCGTCCGAACCTCGGACGAAAGGCTTGGCATCAATTCTAATTCTCAAGGTATTGATCGATCCATCGTCAACTATCATCCGTCGCGAAGCTAAGATGGACAAACCCTAGCTTTGATCATTTACCATTACATTCCTGAGTTTGACTTCCTAGTTGCCTGGCGTGTAACTAGATATCATCTATCGCGGTTAACCTCTGTTGCTCTTCAATGATACCACTACCTTTTATGCTTTCAACACCTAGCCAATGCGTATAAGCCGTTGCTAAGACTGCCGCTATATCCGCAACTAAGCGCGGCTCTATCAGTAGTCTCAGTGTAATCGCATACATATTTAGTCGACATGGAAAGCGAAAGAGGTATCCCCGTTCGTGGTATGGATGGCGCTCCTCCAGAACCAAAGCGGAGGAAAGTTCGTAAAGGTACACGAAGTTGCTGGGAATGTAAGTGCTAACCTTTCGTCAAATCTAGAGACGATAATTGTTGATGTAAAATTGTACAGGTAGAAGACGGAAGATTCGCTGTCTTTATTCTTCAGATGAGGCTTCAATCTGTGTTAATTGCGAGTCTCGCGGCACAAGCTGCGTGAGCCAAGAGTTCGCAGACGAGCAAACTTCAGCACCCGACCGACGGGTGACGCAGCGATTAGGGCGCGTTGAAGAAATGCTCGAGAAGCTAGTCGAGAAGATAATGCCGGATTCTTATAGTGGCGGTAGAATGCGCCCCACGAGCGCTTCGCCCGCTTCGGCCGACGCTGTTGATCCGGAGCCCGTCGGCGCTGAATGTCCCTTTTCAGTTGGCAAGCCACCAATGTTCGAGGTATTGGCACCTCTACGGAAGAGTGGTAAAGTGCCTGCTATGCCCTGCCCTTCGGGTGACCTCCCGACGCCAGCACCTAGCCAGCACGAGCCATCAAGTTTGGGCCCCAAGTATACGCAGGTCTCCAAGACGTTACACGAGCTATTTCCCTGCCAGAAGGACATCGAGGCTATCACTGCAGCAAGCCCAGCATCCAGCTTTGTCATAAGTTTCTTCTCTCGATATCGAGATATAGCGGCTGGGAAAACCGAGGACTCGTCGACCGTTAGCATCATTCCTCCGCCGTCCTCGCATCCAGCTATCCTTGCGAAGCGATTAATGCAACTCACAAACTGTATCCAACAGATCCAGCCTAATACTCCGCTCAAGCTTGTTGCAACAGAGTCAACCCGTTGCTTGATGGGCAAGTTCGTTTCCATAGTCTCGGAATTAGTAGCTTACAACGACGACTTAGTAGGCTATGCGGAAGGGCTGGAGACCTTAACTCTAATCTCGCTGTACCATGGAAACGCTGGAAATCTGCGCAAGTCATGGCTTATGCTCCGCCGTGCAATCTCGGTCGCCCAGCTTATGGGCGTTGATAGATGGGGCGATAAACCACTCAAGTCTGCCGATCCTACATCCAATCCCTTGACTATAGTCAGGGCAAAGTCAATTTGGTTCCGCCTCAACTTTACGGATCGGTACCTATCTCTGCTTCTGGGCCTCCCTGCTGGCACCGACGATAACTCTTTCTTAATGGACGACCCTGATGACGAGCCAACGGACAGGCTAGAAAAGCAGCATACAGTCGTCATGGGTGCTATCATCAAGCGCAATAGCAGTAAGGGGGATCCGTCTTTCGGTATGACACAATCAATTGATTGTAACCTGGAAACCGCGGCACGAAGCATCGCTTCCGATTTCTGGCATCTCCCGTCGCTCGAAAGCTTGACAGATGTGCCCCCTGCCGAACATATACGTACCAGTAAGACCTCCCTAGAGCACTCTTCCTCTCATTTTTGGCATAGATCATACTTCACCTTGCTGTAACTGACCCCTTTGAATCTTGTAGCGACCCAGCTGATGCTGCAGATGAATCATCACAACCTTCTCATCCTCCTCCATCTTCCTTACATGCTCCGTGATCCAAAGGAGCGGCGCTGGGACTATAGTAAGGCTACGTGCGTTAGTTCGTCACGGCAGCTCTTACGCACGTTTCTTGTGTTCCGTAAAATGAACAGGGCGTCGAATACCTGCCGCCACACTGATTACGGTGCCTTAACAGCATCTATGACGCTTCTTCTCGGATATCTAGACCCAAAGCTACAGGCGCGTGATCCAAGCACAACCTTAAAGCGAGAGGCAGATCGCTCGCTTATCAAAGAGGCGCGCGATAAACTTCAGCAGATGGCTGATCTGAATGGCGATAAGCTCGCGCGGGATGCCGCCTGCATAATCGGTCGTCTTTTACCCTTGTTAGACCCGGATCTCATGGCCAGTGGTGGTCAGGGGGGAACGACTGAAAGCGTCGGCGAAGCGGCAGCAATTCACCTCGAGATCCCGTACCTAGGAACGATTAATATCAATCCTTCTGCCCATACCCAAACTCCTCAGCACGATGTGCAACCTCATGCCCACGCGACACCGGCACCCAGCATCCACGCGAATAGCGGCGCTGCATCCAAGGCGGCCCCTCCAGTTATACCCCTGAACCAACACGAATACGCGAATTTCCCGGTATACCCGACGCCCTCTCACATGACTCAGCCAGCCATACCAGACTGGAGCACACCGTCGGATCAGCAACACCCCATGCCTACTGAAGGAGACCAAGGGGTTGAGGCTAGTCACTCTCTGTCGTTCCCCATGGACTATAGTCATGGTTCAAACGAATACACCGACTTCAACGGTTTTGCGCCCATGATGCAATTCGAGTGGTCGCAGGCGCAGCTCGCCCATCCAGAGCTCGCGGCAGAGGCCGATGAGTGGACATTCCAGGGCTTTGACACGACGTATTTCGAAAGTCTGTTTTCTTCTGGCGTAACGGGGATCTGAGGGCACCGTGTATTGGCTCAATAGCAAATGTCAAAGCTTCAAATACACGAACATAGAAGGCACAGAACTTAGCCTCCTGTCTTGAGGTATATAATATTTTTATGTCCTGTTCTTTTATCTCAAGACATGCATCTTGGCACGACGGCACTATATACAATAGCCGACTATATCCTGCTCTCTACGTAGACATAATAGGATAGCAACATTTCTGCTTCATCATATCCCATGTACGGAGAGACAAATGCCAATGACCCTTATAGGTTGACCGAAGGCGGGCGACTATAGCGCGATAACAACGGCGCCCTTCTTTCGGGAAACAGGTTTGGCTTTTGGACCGTTCTTCAGGGCCAATATCCTCGCGGCGGCATTCTCTGACGCCGTCACGATCATCGCCGAGGGGTTTGCAGTCACCTGACCCGGGAAGATGGATCCGTCGACCACGAAGAGATTGTCCGTACCATATACCTTGGTGTTGAGGTCCACAACAGCTGTTCCATTTGCCTTTCGGCCGTCATCTAAACCCATCTTGTTGGTACCTACGAATGCCAAAAAGGTTAGTTGAATGTGAGGCTGTGTCGCCTAAGCGGTATAGGGTAGGAGAGGGAAATAGCGGATAGTCTTACCTAGCCAGTGGTTCGCACGACGCTTGGCGGCGCTCACCACGATGCTGTCGACGTAATCCTTGACTGTCTGGTTTGACGGCGGGAATGAAAACTTAAGTCCTGGATATCCCGAGAGAGCCTTGCGAAGGCCGTCAATGCTTGTGATGACTGCGAGTTTGTCGTTTTCATCCTTCAAGTATGGCGGGTCCGATACGAAGGTGTCTAGCCCCTGTCGAATCGTCATCCGACCGCGAGAGGTAGAACCACGGCCAAGATATTGACTCATGATCATCGTGTCTATACATAGTAAGATATCGCTTCGAAGGCCAATCAGATAGGCTATAATACTTACTATTGCTCCCAGTCTGATCAGCTCCCTCGATACGTGCCGTCCATTGGAACTGACGCGTCTTCCCGTCTGCTCCTTTGACTTCTTCCCAGAACTGTAAAATCTTGTTAAATAATTCAGCTCAAGATAATTGGATATAGAGCTACCTACCACAGGTCCGATATTTGGGGCGGACTGCGCGAGGATACCGCTCCGTTGAGCTAGAGCTGCGTTAGAAGATCTTTGTCAAATATAGAGTTGCGTTTACTCACCAAGATAGGCCGATCGGTCTGAAGGAATAGGCGTCGTCCAGGCTTCGTAAAAGTCGTAGAAAATGACATCAGGGTGTGTGATGAAAGTATCGGTCTATGAAAGGAAGAACATTAGAAGGCGGCTTATCGAGTTAGTCAGGGTATACTCACATTCACGTGGTCAACTAGGTTATATCCGACAGGTAAATTGATCCATGCATCACTCGCAATCATCGATGGGCCATCTTTCGACGACTTGACGATTTCCAATTGGTCTTGTGGGCCAATTCCGCCTAATAGCTATTAGCAACTCACTCGAAGCTCAGGAGGGGGAGGCCTACTTCGCATCAGGAACTTAGCTGAGCCGAATGTTCCAGCGGATACAATCACACGCCCGGTACCAGGCGTCACAGCAACCGTGCCGTATTTGTCTTTTCCAACTGTGCAATCTAGCTCGACACCAGTTACAGTTCCACCAGTTCGAAGAGCGCGGCGGGCAGGGGTGTTCATCCATAGCTGGAAGTTGTCCCGTTCAGCTGCCGTCTTTAGGTACGTCGCCATCGGCCCTCCTCGCTGGCCTCCGGAGAACATGTACGTCGTGGGACCAAACGTGCGGTTCTTCGCGCCGGGTGAATTGTTCGGTACGTCGAGTCCGGTCCAACCACCCGCCTTCAAGGCTGAACTCAGAAGGTTAACTCCCTGTGAGAGATAGACTTTGCCGTCGACGGAGGGTTTAGTTGTTCCCGGAATGCGCTCGAAGACTTTCTGAGTGGCAGCCTTCAGATCGGTATCATGCCACCCGGCAGGGAAATTCTCGTCCCAGTCCTTCGGGTTAGCCTACTCCTCATTAGCATTCCATATAATCTTTCAATCAAAGTTTAAAATCACCTTCCACCAGAGTCCAGCGTTCACGGCAGTACCACCTCCGAGGACGCAGCCAGCCATTTGATCCGTATCTTTGCAAGCGACGCCCGCAGAGTCGACCCAGATCTGGTTGCATAGACCTGGCACGTCGAAGCGAGTAAGATCCGTCTTCTCAAGCCAGAGTGGTTTCATATTTCCACCCCACATACCCAGCGATGCAGGACCCTTCTCGAGGAGAAGGACACTATGGCCGTTCTCACTAAGACGATCGGCCACGGGGATACCGCCAGCACCGCCACCGATAATGATATAATCAAACGTTTGGTTGCTCATCTCTGGATGACAAGTGGGGGTTGGGCCAGGTGCTGGGTCACCGGGATCAGGCGTGCCACAGTCTCCGGATACCAAGTTCGTTGCCGTCGCAGCCCAGGCATCATACGAGGTCTTCGCGAGGGTTTGTAGAGGCGCGCCAAATTGTCCGAACAATTCGTGTTGCTTGACAGTCATTTGCGATGGGCAGGAAGGGTTGGTGGGGGGTGTCTTTGCAGAAGCGCGTCCGAGAATGAGAAAGCCTGAACTTGTTTGGACGCTTCCCGTTGCGCCGTCATGGTCCCAAGAGAAACAGCCCTGACACCGGTATATGAGCTCAAAGCCGGTATCAGTCACCTTTGATGAAATTTGCGTCAGGTTAGCCTGTCCCTTGTACTCTTCAGGAAAACTGTATCCAGTCGCAAATCTGAACGATGTCAAGACTTCATCTCCGTTGGCCCAGGCCACCATCAGCAGAGCTTGGGTCATCTGTCCGGACTCGCCGTAAGATAAACCACACCAGCCCGTCGCGCATTTCTATAATACGTTCAGCCTATGTTCTCTTTTGGATTTTCCTCGCGATCTCGCAAACATACTAGGAGGCCAATAAACTCTGTCGCGTCCTTCGTTAAAGCATCGCTGGGTAGCGCCATGCCAATAGTCATATCACCTTGTTCCCATGTTCCAAACTCTATTCCCGAACCGGGATCGGTGTATGGGACCGGGTCCTGAGCGAGGCATGTTCGAATTGCTAGCGACAGTTAGGATTTCTCTCGTCCATCTATCTCCCTTCACTTACAAGCAGCGGCTGCTAGAGCAGCAGTCGCGATGCGTGAAACGCTCGGCATCGTGAGGCCAGTCGGGAAGCGTCTCGTACCATAAGATAGAGGAATCACCATCTCCTTCAGAGGGCGGCGTGTCTCGTCACTTATTTAATACCACGGTGCCCTTTAGTCAAGGGAGCCTGGACTCGCTCCGTAGTTCCGGCAAGGCCATGGGACTAGTCACGCCCCGAAAGACTTGGTAGCTAGAATTTGAAGAATACAAGGCATTGGCTTGATCCGGAAACTTGAGCCGGCGCACTTAGCGGTTCATTGTGTAGCCCGCCTGAGTTATAGCAGTCCACTATCCGGCAAGGAAGAAGACAGATACAATCGCGCAGGTTGTTTAAGGGCGGAGCCAGCTAATGAGATATCCGACTGGTCAGAATAGGCGATAGACGCTTGACGCTGACAGCCTGTAAGAAATAGCAATCCGGGGAATATCACGAGTGAAATGAAACTCGGAAGCATAGGCCGGCTAGGTCTGGAAGCCAAGCGGCTCAACTCCAAAGGTCACGTCCTGATTAGATTGCTTATAGACACCCGCCAGTCTGGGATGCATATCAGCTACCAATTTGTAGATATAGTTTGAACTCATGTCGTTCAGGGGCCTATCAATGACTGTTGCTGTTCTTTAACTCAAACATATCAGAGTAGTTGTGAATACGACTTAATTGTTTCTCTTCCGGTGGTAATTTTCAAAAGCAGCTGAATAGTCTCGTACAACACAGCAACAGGATCTCACCGACGGATTGGAGAACCTCCCCCAACCTGCAAAAGTTGGGGGGATCTACGTGCTGCACGGCCAACTTCGGCTGAATATTGCTACTGTGGTGGCAACATTTCTATATCCAACGGAACAATTCGATAGATTCTGTATGTAATTCTCCGCTATCTGAGGTTTCCCCGCAGACATGTAGGTCATCGCCCTGCGTCAAGGCGTGTCCAAGTCAACCGAGATGTTCCCCGCGTCGTTACCGATGTGGCCTTAGAGCCTAAGATCAAGCGGCCTAGCAGGATAGCTATCTGAATAGTCATGGTGTGTCATCCTGGAGCTCTGCTGACTTATTCGAGACATATGAGCGGTTACCCACAAGCGAATACCGGCGCATCTCCATCTTGGCGGGCCAAATCTGTGATTGATTGACTCGTGATCTGGATAAATGGGTGCAACAGGCCCCCTCTGAGGCTCTTAATATAAACTTGTCAGCGATGCGTCAATTAATGCTGCTCAGCCTATATTCGGAGAGCTCCCTCCTTGATTTCTCATTTGGCAAGCCCCGTAGTAGATCAGTTACCCGTCGCATGAGCAACGTCTTTATCAGCAACTCCCAATATCTCACCTTTTCAATACCCAAAGATCGCAAATGAACATCTCGAGCTACTTCGTCGGCTCTCAGGGCCGAAACGATATTCTTCTCGCCTGCGCCTCATATGGCGGGAAGGATGCCACCGCGGCGCATACACGTCTTCCGTCTTTGGCAGAAACCCTGATCTTCGATAGCGCTAATTAAGATATTATGGTCATCCTCTTATCTAGCTGATTCTAGTCGACACATGCACGCTCCAATAGATGACCCGTCGCCGAAGGCGGGACCACGGCTACCGTACATACTCTCGGCTGCTATGATAGTGGCAATCAAGATGGGGCGAACGCGAACGGGATTTACCTTTAACATTCTAGATGCCTATGATACCATGGTTCCCAGCTATGATGCGAACATACACATTACAGCTCCCCATATTTTAAAGAATCAGACGACGAGGGTATCCAGCTCACATACGCTAGGGGTAATACCAATGCCCATAGAGGGTATCGAAATTTCTATCGTATCACACTATAAGTAAAGCTAGGGAAAGATAAATGAGAGACCAATATACTCTCAACTTAGGTAGAACTTAATACAAGTTGCCGCTCGCTAGGCATTGGGGGTTTCCCGGTAATCGACAGCTTATATCTATGCTGGACAGTGGTTCCAGTCTATATTTACGAGAAACACAGTCATATACGGCGACACCTAGCTTATGCAGTCTATCTTACTAGACTTGAGAGACTTTTATAAGCCTATACTCATTTTCAATGTGCGATTAGAAATTGCCAAACAGCAGACTCGTATCTAGTTACGAAGAGCATCCCAAGCGCTACCAAGAAGTGAGCTCATTAAAGAGTATAAGAAGCCTCATCATTGAGGGTAGTAATGTAAAATACCGCCCTTACATAGCAGGGAGTATAATCCATCCCGGTTAACACATATCTTCTAACGTCACATGCCGAGTGGTTGTCGGTGTTGAACTGGTGATCAGAAGCTGGGGTAATGCATGATCCGCCCATTAATGTACGACCGCCTCGTGAGCGTACCATGGTTCACCAAACAGCTATAAGGCTTAATTGAAGAATTAATACTTTCACGTCACTGCCGACTTGATTATACAAGATCTATTCAACCTTGCATTCTTGGCTTACTTCCTGGAAGCCTTAATGCCGCCAGGCTAGACCGTTCTCATATAACGAAATGCGGATAGCGTGACAATATTTATCAACTACCGAGAACCGCGGAGTCTTTCGCCCCTTCTAAGGAGGTCGAGAATATGCGGCTTTCAAAGAGGGTAGAGCAAGGAGAGATATATACTATCAGCACCCGCATCATTTGGCCTCCATTAGCCTGCGGTTGAGCGAACTATACACTACCTTAGGATTTGCAATACTTTGCGTAAAAATGAGGAGCTTCATCAATCTCGCTGCTATCGCAGCCTTAGCGGCACAAAGCGTCTCGGGCCATTACATCTTCCAAGCTCTAGGCAAAGGTGCTGCCAAAGGCACGCCGTACCAGTATGTACGCCACAATACTAACATGAACTCTCCCGTAACCGGTAGGTTTGCAACTACTCTAGTGCTAGAATAAAGCGCTTATTACGAACCTACAGATCTCGCTTCAAAGGACCTCCGATGCAATGTCGGCGGTGCTACCGCTGGAAGTACTACTACTTTAGCTTTGAATGCGGGCGATCAATTCACGTTTAGTCTCGATCAGGCCGTCTATCACCAGGGACCAGTATCACTGTTAGCCACCATCCTTAGGCCTCTGGCATCGCATTTAATGTCAATACTGATAAAATTTTAGCTACATGTCAAAGGCTCCTGGCACGGCGGCTGAGTATGACGGCAGCGGGGATTGGTTTAAGATCTTCGATTGGGGTATGTCGTCTCTCATAACACAAGGTTGGGATGAGAGTTCTAACTAATGCCTCAAATAACTAGGCCCGAAGTTTGGCGGCGGGCAAGCACAATGGACTATGACAAGTAGGGATCCCGTCGAAGCTTTGCGTTTATATTCAGCATATTAATTGAGTCGTTAGGTACCTATTCAGGGACTATTCCTAAATGCATCCCAGACGGCGAGTACCTCTTGAGGATCCAAAGCTTGGCGATTCACAACCCGGGAGCGACCCCCCAGTGGTATATCAGCTGCGGCCAGATCACAGTCTCGGGAGGCGGAAGTACGACTCCTTCACCAACGGTTAAGATTCCCGGCGCTTTCAAAGCGACAGACCCCGGCTATACCGCCAACATCTACAGCAACTTCAACAGCTATACGGTGCCCGGCCCTTCTGTCTTCACTTGCTAGGTTTATTCGAGAAGTTGGCGCTAGTGGCACTAGTATAGCGCACGATGGGCATTGGACGATGAGCCGCAACATGGTTAAGGTGGAATATATAAACGGAATTATAACCACTCTTTACCATATCGAAATAATTAGCAAGGGCGCTTTACTCTACTCAAAACCTACCTACCATAAAAAATCACCTTATATATGATTAATTATAGGGATGTGCGGCCAGGCCACTCGTGCTGCACAATGGCATAATTTAGCCCCCTGTAAAGAACCCCATGGGTTTTCCCGTCTTCAAGTTTTTGTAAGCCCACTATTCCATAAAGGGCTATTAGCATTTACATTTCTTAGCTATGGCATACCTATACATACATGTTGACAATTATGAATCTTTAAGTCTCTAAGTGTCATGAGGTCACATGCATAGTTGTGCGCCTCTATGCAACCCTACTGAAATCTAAGCTTTAAGCAACGAACCGCCCCAGAACGTTAAGCGGCTCCTGCGGCTTGCTTCTCCGGGTGTTCTTAAAATTAGGAATATAGATTGGGGGCCTCCTGATAGAAAAGCTACAAGTCATTCTTAGATTTTTAACACATCAACAACTCCTAAAAGTTTGTCCAAGTCCCTCCTTGTAGATGTTATACTTAGCGCCGAGGAGAGTTGTTTGGGCTTGGTGTAGGTGGTTCGAGCCTCCGAATAAATTTCCCTTTTCGGCTTGCTGGCGCTAATCGAGCATTAGAAGACAACCTAATGTATTTGTTACCGTCCATGATGTGATAAATCCTTCCAGCAGGGGCGTCCTTGTCGGAGATCTGGTCAGGAGTTTACAATTTAGGTACAGCAATCATAACTCCGAGCCTCAATCCTGCCCGTGCGGAGATGACGATGTCCCGTTCCGAAGTCTACCCAGTCTTTGATCGTCGCATCGTTGCTTATTCTTGACCCAGATCAGCACCCGCGTCTGTCAGGCACCACGTTCTCTACTTACTATCAGGGCACCGGCTCAGTCAGTGACAACACTTGTTCATGCAGCTTGATATCAGTTATAGTATGGGCCTAGATATCCGATCTTAGATTGATGGGATAAGAGGCGAGGCGGCATTGTGTTCATTTCGCCGTCGTATTCGGCGCGTCGCCGCCATCCCCAGATATAGTACTCGGAAATATCAAGATGTGACATCATGCATAGATGCATGATGGAGACTATCCAAGAACTTCACGGTGGCCACATGCCCGTGACTCGATAGAAAATAGGCAGACGAGGAGAACGTTGTAGATATAATAATCAACACCTGCCGGTTCTAACTCAAGGAGATTCAATTTCATGGTATGCCAATTGACAGCAAATCTCATAGCATATTCATGGTCTCTCTTACACTATGAAGTTCACTATTGCTTCAATCGGCACATTGGCCGCGAGCGCATCCGCACTACCACAAGTGAACCCTCCAACGCATGCAAATGCCATCCCGAGAGATAGAACTCTATCACGAGAATATGGGAGTAGAATCTACGGAGCACTGAGTTCGTCTCGTTCTTCCTTTGATAGCACCAACCCGTAATACTAAAGCAAACCTAGGCCAACCTCCAAAGCGAGCGACAGGTGTCCAATACTTCGGTGTCAACATCGCTGGCTTCGACTTTGGCTGCGGGACAGATGTAAGAAAAGACTCTTGGAATATTTTAAATCGAAGTGAAACTAATAAAAATTAGGGGACATGCGTGACAACTAAAGTGTACCCTCCCGTGTTAGCCCTTGGTGGTCCCGACGGGTAAGCTGCCACATCCCAGCCAACCAACTAGCTGCGACAAGATTATATGCTAACTCTCGATCTTAGAGCAGGGCAGATGTCTCATTTCGTCAACGATGTATCTATGAACATCTTCCGATTACCAGTGGGATGGCAGTACGTATTTCCCAGTCATTTGTTTTGTGATTTGGTATAGAGTTTCCCCCCTGCCTTACTATATGCTCTCACGCGCTCGCGAAACTAAGCCCCAACTACCTCCTCGAAAAAAAAAGGTCGCCTGTTCCCAACAACTATCAGTTTCTAACCCTATTTACTCTCAGATTCCTCGTGAATAACCAGCTAGGCGGTACGCTGGATTCCGGTAACCTTGGCCAGTATGACCAGCTCGTCCAAGCATGCCTCGGTACCGGTGCCACTTGCATTATTGATGTAAGTCACCATTTCCACACCCTCGGCCATACCAATCTAGCTACTAACTAAAGATGACTTGTAGATCCATAACTATGCTCGCTGGAACGGAGAGATCATAGGACAGGGTGGGCCGACCAACGACCAATTCGCAAACCTCTGGAGCCAGCTAGCAACGAAGTATGCGTCGGAGGACAAGATTATATTCGGGCTCATGAACGAGCCTCACGATGTCCCCGATATCAACGCCTGGGCGACAAGCGCGCAAGCCGCCGTGACGGCGATCCGCCAAGCCGAGACGGCAGCCGGCGGCTCGGCGCACACGATCTTGATCCCGGGCAACGACTGGACGTCAGCGGCCGCGTTCCCGACGAAGAGCGGGCCGGCACTACTAAGCGTCGTGAACCCCGACAACACGACGACGGGGCTCGTGTTCGACGTGCACAAGTACTCGGATAGCGACAACTCGGGTACGCACACGGACTGCACGACGGACAACATCGCGTCGGCGTTCGAGCCGCTCGCGGACTGGCTGCGAACCAACAAGCGGCAGGCCATGAACACGGAGATGGGGGGCGGCAACACGGCGTCCTGCGAGCAGTTCGTCTGCGACCAGATCGCGTACGTCAATGCGAACGCCGACGTGTACCTTGGCTACGTGGGCTGGTCGGCCGGGTCGTTCGATCCGCAGACATATGAGCTTAGCGAGGTGCCGACGAAGAACGGGAACGCTTGGACGGATAGCGCTCTAATTCAGTCTTGCTTTAAGAAGGCTGAGTGATTCAGATCTAGAATTGCAGTGTTACGCCCATATAAATGTCATGTTAGTGAGTCCATAGTGTAGTGGGGGAGAGAGGGGTCATCTTAGCTTTCTTAATAAATAGAATAGACATTATGATGAAAACCTATCAGGACTACGTAAAAGGCACTTTTAAAGAGGATCGGAGGTTTGCTAGGAGTTGTGTAACTACTAATAAAGTCCAACTGAAATCTAAGAGGATAACATACCGTCAGTGAAGACCTTAAACAGCGATAAGAGTGAATTTTGGTAGTAACAAAACTCGAATATACTTATCTTAATGGCTGTTGGTATAACTAGCGATGTCATATTTGATATAGATATGTTGGCGGTAGTTTCCACTCTTTCGTTTCCTTTAATATGCTCTTAACAACATCATATAGTTGTCACTTGCTACCAGTTCAGCGTTGACGTAATAATTGTAGTCGATATTCAACTTTCATTTCTACTGTTAGCTATACTGACATAGTTGCCATCCACCCCCAAAATGCTTCTGTGTTCTATAAGATTATTGAGTAAGTTTTGCCTTCCAGCGCAAGGTTCATTTCGGTCCTACATATAATCATATACTCGGTACCCTATTAGTCACTAGATCTTCCGGATGCCTCAGGAAGGGCCGTAGCTCTCATACTCATTTGCTCATTATTTTGAAGTGTGTAGAGAAATTGATGTAGATGTCGCCGATCTAAGTTTCCCCAGCGCTTCCTCCTCCGCTTCATCTTCGTAGATGCGAATAGCATCAATTCACGGCGGCAAGCCAAATCGCTTCATATAGGGATAGTTTAGGCAATGGTAGAGACTAGAGGTAATTAGACGTGAGTTTCTTAATTTCACTTCTGAAAAGGATGAGTTCTATGTCGGCGGTAGAATCCTGCGTTTAGCACAAGTGAAATCTATCGGAATACTCTAACAGAACTTAGTAATTGTTGATGCCAACCCTGCTCTTTGATTATTTTGCCGCCTCATAGTATAGTATCAATTCTCCATTCATGTTAACGTTGCGCACCCGACATCTTACAATGCTCCGTTGACTAGAGCATTGTGAAGAAAGTGTCCCTTGGATGCTATGTGTGCAGCGACATGGGGTAAGGAAAGAAACTACTAGTAAGAGCTCGTTCCATACTAGTTAATAATCTTAGGGCATTTCGTGTTTGCCCGAGCTTTCGTGGTCGAGCTAAGACGAGCCACGATCAGGAGTAGACGTCGATGGCTACGACAGCACCCAGTTTGAGTTGCTTCCGGTTTGAATTCCAATTGCGCCTCGTACTATTATACACACAGTGTGGATTGGCAACGTGGCTGAGTGGTTAAAGCGTATGACTAGAAATCATATCCCTTCGGGGTCACAGGTTCGAGTCCTGTCGTTGTCGGATGTTAATTTTTTCTTTTTTCTATCGCAAGCATCTCTATTTTTCCTCCTTCGAGCAAATAGAGAGACGAACTTTTCAATTGCTGAAAGTAGACAGTGTTTTTACCCTATATGCGAACCTAGTACGATTGACTAGTACTTATACCTGACAGGATGCCTCTCTGCATCGCTTCACAACTATATTCAGAACTTTCCTAGCATGTTAGCTACATCCACAGCAATCACCAGGCACGAAAACCAATGCTACGCTAGGACGCGAAGTGCTTTGCTCATGTGTTTCGTGTGCTGCGAAGGATTTAGCATGGATCCCGAATGAGTCGCCTATTGCGCGCCACCGGCGTGGACGGAATGGTTAAATGTAACATCGGACACGGCAGAGTCGCATATGGGAAAGCGATTGGTCTCCAAGTCTTCGGACTATCATATGACGCACCCAACCAGCGGAATACTCATGTGCGCATGCGGGATAGAGAAACGAAAGGATCGCCGATGCGGGATTGTGAATCAATGGGGAACGCGACGGGAATATCACCCGTGTGCCGCCTGTCGTGGCCCAACGGCCGTCTGCCACCCATTGTGCACGGACGGACGGACGCAGGCGATCTGTCAGGTCAAGCGAGCAGGCTCTCGACTAGGCATTTTAATGCGAGTGGCTACATTACGCAGTATGCTTTTCGTGTAATGCATCTGTCCTACTAGCCGAGAAATCAACTGCAGTCTTAGCTGCTAAAGGGCTAAGAGGTAAATAGTTGGGCAAACTTACACATGTGCTAGGCCTATTGAGGAGCAGACAATTGAACTTCTTTCTCGGAAGTAGTAGTGATTTAATAGCGGACTAACTATTCCATACATGGTAATTGCTACGCAGTAGTTACAATTAACATTCTTATGCTATGATATCGCATAGCCTTCAAGGTGATATATATTGATGCCTTGGGAGCCCCTCGGAACTGCAGAACTTAATACTCAATCAATCATTTCATTAAGCTCTAGCTATAAAAAACTATACGCACGCTTATAATAGTCTTTTTTTTTCGCATTTTATACTTCTTGTTCTCGAATAACATCTTCCCATCGTGTACTGCGCGCGTCTTAAAGTACTAGAATAACACTTACATATGAGCACCAACCTTTCACCTACCAAACTCTATTCAAGCTTTTAACGTATGAACTAGTCTTGCTCTTAGGGGCGTCTATATAATACTTAATAGACGAGGTTGAACTGCGTAGTATTTATTAGTCATAGCCATATGAACGTTCGTCTTGTTTGAAGAGCATGGGGCTATAGTTGCACCCTATGAGAGACCTGCACTCTCCCGCTCGGTTCGCTAAAGACAGTTGTTGAATTACTCAAAGTATGAGCAGTATGAACGAGCAGGATTATATGCAACCCAACCTATTGGATATTTGACACTCATTCTCATGAGCAGCCTGTTCCGCTAAAATCTTTCCGTCCCGGGTACTGAGTTTGTAGGTGAGATTGGTAGTTTACGAGGTAGAGTCATCGCAATAGTTGACTTCCCTTCTGTGCCTTTAACAATTAGACGTAATGCCGCGCATACACCTGTAGACAGATGTATTGTTCTAACCTTGTCTTAAAAGCTTGCTGAAAGAGATGCCGTCAAATACACTCTATTCCTTCCCCCTCACTACTGAACTTATTGTCGTAATATTGGCGCAGCGAAGTACACGAACACGTATGTAAGAGGGAACGAGACAGACAAATATCGATGCTTCTTTGACTTTCCTGATTTAATGCTCTATTCTAACAATAAAGAGACGGGGAATTGGAGACTGTCGGGATATATTCGTACGACCATTAGAGGGTGGTGTGGTGGTTAAGGGACGAGGGAGTGCTGCAACACATTATAATGGTCTGGGCTTTAGCATGCTTGATGACTTTTTGGCAATTGAGTGAGCCTAGTTCTCATCGAAACGATATTGACTATGTCACCTTGATTTGACCCTGGCCCTGATACGCCAGCTACCACCACTAAAGCACATTTCTACTTTTTAATTTAGGGGTTGTACTAACCTTCTAGACAAAGTTACCTACCTAGGTAGTTTAATTCGTTGGCTATATATAGTTGGTACCTCAGTATTAATCGCCACTAAGTCGTTCTGCTATCTGGATTGAGCAGTGCATGAATAATGTAGCAAGTATCTGGTAATAAAACTAAGTGGGTAGGTGGTTGACGTAAACAGATCGTGTAAATACATGTAGGTTAGCAACTTGCACCTATTGACACAAACAGCATTTAGAGACTTAGTCACAACAAGGTTAGATACCTCACAAATAGTATCTAATAGCCTGGGGAAAGCACCTGAAATATTTTTTTCTTTTTCTTTTTGCCGCAACTGGAAAAAGACTACCTAAGAGCACGATATAGCGGGGGGCATAGTGCTTGGCAACATTGATAGATATCTAGCTGGTCTGCGGTGCCTCACCATGCTACATGATTAACCAATACATATAAAATTCTGTGTTAGTCCCGTCTTGTTTTCTGTACCTGGAAGAATTCCGCCCTCGAGTAACAAGCGATCCTCAGGATGTTAATTAAAAGTGAGATTAGGGGTTCTCTGGGGGCGCTAAGCTACCGCTAGGCTACGTGCTACAGGCGACCCGCGGACCCGCGGTTCAGGCCCGTTAAGGGCCGGGCCTGCTCAAGGGACTTTTCTCAGCCACTTGGAGCTCTCCCATACCCAGTACCCAAGCCAATAGCCTCTCGCTAATTATATAGGTACGTAACGTAGGGTGGGTAGGTAGATAATTGAACGACAGCGAATAGATATGACACGCGCATCGGTGAACAATTTCAAGTAGCTACTTGTAGAGCATCCAATGAGCAAGATAGCGATAAGGTATCATTCAGCTAGAGTCGAACATTGAGGTGACCTGGATATCATACCCTTGCTCAGTCAATTTGTCTCTCACAACCAATTCGGTTTAGCAACTCTTTCCGATCACTGTGCCTCGATAGGCTTGCACCGCTTGTCGTGGCCGTCTGTTTTACGCCATGGCGACGCTTCCATGCCTCAAAATCAACGTCCTCGGCTGTAACCTCTTCCTCCACCATCTGTGTGCTTTCGAAATCGTCCTTCTCGTCTCCCTCGATGTCGTTTTCTTCATCTTCGTCGTCACTCCGAACGTCCTCTGCGCTATCACCGCGCACCACCTGTAGAGCTACTCGAACGATAGCCGCAGACCAGGGAATCATAATAGCTTGTAAGGTGAGTAAATAGGCTAGGAAACCAGTAGATATCCCATCACTCGTGCACATAATCCCCGAAGAGTCACGAAAAGGGACCAGAAGATATGACCGGTTGTCTGGAACAGGTAACGGACCCTGCATGTCGTTCCCTACGCCCGTGTAGCATGATGGGGGCATGATCCGGGGTAAATCGGCATAGACGCTCCAGCATACCATAAGATAGAATATATGGCGTGTAACAAACCACGTGACCATAAATATGCCGAAGATAATGTCGCAAATGGTGGTGAAGCCTAGAGCTTTGAGACATTTCGCAAGCTTCTCTGGTGTTAGCGGCATTTGCCATAGTAGAACGGATATCTTACTGGGAAAATTAGTTCGATGATGTCCATGAGGACGAAAATTAGATTAGTGACCCGCGAGTGGTGGTGCACGTATGCCGTAGTTACCAACGCGATAGTGGCGACATGGTGGGCTATCATCTGGTGATAATCATGTCGCCGGGCCTCAAGGTGGACAACAAGCACCTGCTGTATCCAGTACGCGAGCTGCGCCAGTAAATACGCCTTCGTAACCCCCTCAAGCTCTCTCTGC
Source organism: Hypoxylon argillaceum (assembly GCA_022495175.1). NCBI lineage: Eukaryota > Fungi > Ascomycota > Sordariomycetes > Xylariales > Hypoxylaceae > Hypoxylon > Hypoxylon argillaceum. Next base: position 38,172 of record MU378280.1, on the reverse strand, counting down.
TGAGGGTAGTTCGTCCATAGCTCTTCCATATTCAGGAAGTAAGGCGACGAGATGTAGATTCGCTTGCGATCGCAATCATCGGTTAGCAAGGCCTTAGAAGGTCAAATCAGGGCCTCATTAGCTACGTACCATTCCCAAGGTCCAGAAAATTGCATTGTACATGAACATCCATCCCTGCTCAGAAAACCTCGCGATACGCTTCTTGCTAGTTAGACCGCAGGATCTTGCCAGAGGGGCCAGCAGGTATTTCATAGCGCCTGCGCGGATGCCGATGAACAGCGTCACGCAGAAGGCGACGAAATGCAGGTCAGCATGCCCGATAGCATACTTGCCCGTAGCGGGATTGAAGCCCGATAAAATGAAGAATTTAGATGTTGAGGGCCGCAAATGGGGAAAAGATGCGTGTGAGAGCAAAATTGCGAAAATGAGGCTGAATGAGGCCCCTTTCGTGAAATTGTTGTTAGCGGTGATCTAGAAGGCCAGAAGAGAGGGTCCAGTATAAAACGTACCGATCTGGTGCTCGAACAGCCACTGCGTCGGGCTCTGCAGCAGCCCATTGCGCGTCGTCGCCTTAATGTGACCGGCCATGGTGTACGTGTGTGCTGGGGGTTCTCCGGCGGTTGAATCCTCACAGTTGGAGGATTTGCATATGTGTGTGTGCGTGCTCGAGATAGAGAAATCGAGAGGTTGCTGGCAGGGTTTGGCTTCGATCCCAGTCAATCATCGGCGTTTCATTTCATCCGTGGCTAGATAGAATGTGGCTACCGGCAATTTCATGTGGCTTTCGTCTTGGCCCGGCGCAACGGTGCGAACAGCGGTGAGGAGATCTATACCTCTGTAGCGGGCTGTCTCAACAGAAATTCGCAATTAACTCCTTCTCATAGGATCCTCTCAGCAGCTATCGCATGTTTTCCTGCCACCGGCGCGTAGGTCTGGTATTTATACCTTCTCTAAAAAGTAGGTGTATAAACTCGGAAAGCGGACCTACTTAGGTTGCTAGATAGAACGTTTAAGCAGGTAAACTTGTGCCTAGCCTAACCCAACTCTCTAAGGTTACTTATTTACCTCTGTATAGGCTACCTACATAGTAAGGTATCTAGATAGATACGGTAAGCTACATATCCCAACATTTAAAACGCATCTTGCGACATGGTCCGTGTCAGAAGCGCACAGATTACCTGGGGTAGGAACATTAGGTAAGTAGGTAGTGAGATGCATCGAGATCCATGCCCTAAAAGCAGCGCAGCGGGTACCTAATTGGAAGCTTGCAAGGTCCTGCATGTCATAGGACCCTGGTCGTCGGCTAGCATTAAATTACCTAATTTACCACGATTATTAACTAAACACTGATGCAGGATTAACATTTTAAAAGAAAGTACATACATAGAAATCATTTGCTAGTGTGCATCGCCGTGTGTCTACTATCGAGGGCGGTGGTCTATAGGCGATCAGTATATGAAAAAGCAAATGGTCAGCCATGCACGCACTTATAAGTAGCAGCCCATTATCCGAAACTACCGAAACCTACATACACCGACTTGTCTAGGTATCACATTATCTCATACCTACCTACCTATGAACATATGCCGACACTCGAACACCAGCCTGTTTATTAACTAAAACATCAGTAGTGCTCGATATAAATTTCAAGCAAGCGTACTCTAGCAATTATCTTTTGGCAGGCTGTAGTACCATTGCACCCGTTTTCCACTAGAGCAACATCCGTCATCTTTCGCCCTCAGCCCTTATAAGTGAATCAGCATTCCTCTAATCAAAGGAAAGTCACCGGCGCTTAGGAGCGCGGAGAGTAATGACAATACCGCCTTCAGAAGGCTCAGAAATTCATTTCGGGTACAGCAGTGGTGACTGAGTTCAATGGTGTTGTAGAACTGAAAAAAGACGGCTATTAGAAATTCTCATCAACCTTCACTTATAAAGCCATTTTAGCCGTCTTTACTCGACTGTGGTTCATAACCGTCTCATCAATCCGAAACTTACAGGCTACGGACTGAAAATCCATGTTAACAATCAGCGGCTAGTTAAATAGCTACACGGACCGTTACTAAGTTCACTGAATCAAATGGATTGTTAGTGAAATACCGGACACATAGGGACGTTCATGAGAGCGCGGGTAGAGGCGTTGATCTTGTCGCTCTCTTCAAAATGGCGGGGTGACATATTTCTTGATCCTACGCTGCCGCGCATGCATCATCCGTCCCTACCGACAGCCTAAAGTGCCATATTGCATCATGTCTTTCACTGAATACTAATTGCATTAATATAACTCCTTCTCCTGGGTACTTTCATCAACCACATATTTGCAGGCTAACTTCAGTAAGCCAAGAAACCGACGCCGACCAACTATTGAGATGGCTGCACAAACCACCTGGCTAATCACAGGCGCATCCTCTGGCATCGGCCAATCCATCAGCCTCGCCGCCCTCGCCGCCGGCCACCGCGTCGTCGGCGCCACTCGCGACGTCGCCAAAGCCTCCGCCTCCAACCCCGCCTTCGCCGCGAGCGGCGGCATCTGGCTCCAGCTCGATCCCGCCCATCCCGACGCCGGCAGCCACTTCGCCCGCGCACAGGAACAGTACGACATCGACGTGCTCGTGAACAACGCCGGCTACGCGTTCATCGGCGCCGTCGAGGACACAAGGTCGGTGGGAGCCTGCCCCCCCCCCCCCCCCCCCCCCAGGCCGAGATTTGTCTGCCCGCTAATAGCCCGGCGGTGGTAGCGAGGAGGAGGTCCAGGACCAGCTCAATGTGAATTTCTGGGGGCCGCTGCGTGCCGTCCGCGCCGTGTTGCCAGGCATGCGCGCGAAGCGTCGGGGCCACATCGTTTTGATCAGTAGTGGTGCCGTGTACGCCAGTCACCTATTCGCCTTTTTAGATGTGTACTCCTGCTAACGGGGTGCGTGCAGGTACATGGCCCTCCCTGGACGAGGGGCTTATATAGCGAGCAAGGCCGCCATTGAAGGACTTCATGAGTCCTTGAAGAAAGAAGTCGAGGAATTGGGCATCAAGGTCCTGATTGTGCAGCCGGGCTCGTTCCGCACGTCCTGGACGGCGCATGCTAAGAGTCCTGCTGCGTACGAAAGCAGCATGAGTTTCAGCGAGGGCTACAAGGGCACCGTGGTCGAGCGCTGGGTCGGCATGGCTAATAATATCAAGAACACCCCGTTACCAGATGTGATTAAGGGGGACCCGGACAAGGCGGCGAGAGAAATCGTGAGGGCCGTTGTCGAGGGGCATGATTATTTTCGTCTACTTCTAGGACCCGACTGCGCCGCGGCGGCGGAGCAAAAGCTGGGAGAGCTAGGCCACGATCTAGAAGCTACTAGAGAAATCGCTATGTCTACGAATGGCGAGATATAGAGATCGACTGCGACGATAGCAATGAATACGGGTTGATAGACGGCACCTTTCCAGCTGACCCCCTACTTCTCATCGTCTTAGTCGCCCTAAACGAGTTACCCGGCTTTTTTTAAGGATAACAAAGGTCCGATAAATAAGCCATCTTACTTGCGTTGCTTAGGCTTTGGTGATAGGCTCGCCTTTATATGAGTTGCTCTACAACATTTTAAACACTGCTCTTTGCTAATACAATAGGTGTGGTCTTTCGCAGTAATTGCTGAGGGTATAAAATCCTCCTTAATAACCTTCAGTATTATCAAGCAACTGCGCATGCGAGTTGGTTTTTGCGTCCTTTCCAATACACAACGATCAGGTTGGTAGCGCTCTTGGTTGATTGGGGATACCTAAAACGCCGCTCGAGTAAACTTTGATGCATGTTATCTGTCAGTATATTAAAACCCTATACAATATGATAGTAATTATTATAATTTTCCAGTGGACTAGCTGCCAACTAGAGTCAACCCAGGGTATATCCTTCTCGCACAGAATCTTGGATCTATTAAACCAGTGTTCTCAGTCTCAAACTTGGATTCCATTTAACCAAATAATAACCCTAAGGTTACCGTAGGAGCTTCAAGGTTGCAGTTTGCTTATATCAATGTATCGTAGGTCAGGGTAATACAACTACCCAACTTGGCTGCAATCTCTCTTGTTTCCTTGACGGCAGAGTTATGGATCCCACACCACACACACAAGGGTATATCCCTTTAAATTCTCTTCGTTAATGTAGAAAGAAATAATACTTTAATATTAGAAACTAAATCAGACATCTCAACAAGTAGTTGTGTACTGGTGTTGGTGTAATGTTACAAAAACACAAACAAAGTCTCTGTTTTATTGAACAAAGAAAAGTTTCTTAACATTTCTATGGGATATTAAACGGATCACCAACCAGTAGACACACTCCGTGCCGTTAAACAGCCTCAGGTTAAGGCCCATATATATAATGGGCCACTTCAACCATCATCACAAGAACCATTCACCTAATCTCTCTAAAGCGAAAGTTACTAACTAAACAGCACCATGTCTGACAACAAAGACAGCAAGAAGTCAAGCAACGAGCTGACATTTCCACCACCAGCACACGTCCGAGTACCACATGGTGCCGGTGCCCCTGTGCTACGCTCCAGAATTCAGCCCTTGCCGAAACAGGACTTAGGTAAAAAAGAACCTGAAAAGCCTCCAACTCCGTTTGGCTGGCTGGTAGATGCAGACAAGTATGAGCCCCCAACACCGCCAAAGCCAGACCCTCAGAAGGGCAAGGTTAAGGATGTTGCCAAAAAGCAAAGTTCTAGTGCAACTAGCGGATCACTAGACTGGCTCAGAAATGCAGACCTAGACGACAACGAGGAGTGGCCAAAGAGCACTTAATTGTGGGAAGCGAACCGGGGAAATGGATAAGTATACTTGACCTAGCTTATATGAATAAACAAATATCCGGCTAGCCGATAAAAAAAAGCCAACTTTGCAAATCGTATTTTGACATGTTCTATGTGATTGTTTCTATTCTTATATTTTAACACAAACTATTTTAAACCTATATTAAGCAATTTTATTGGACTTTCTTACGTCCTTGAAGTTATTTATGTCACTAAATAATTATAGATCAAATACTATTTTCAAGTTAGCAAACACGAAGAAAAATAGCAGAGTTTGTGGACCTACCAGGTACCATATATACCGTTAATTGCAAACATATATTAACAACAGCCTTTTTTTCCTTTGTCACAATTCTTTTATTTTATTTATTCCAAATATCTATATAGCGTGTGATATATATACCAACACACGTTTTATTTCACTATGGTCTTGTATTGCCACTTTTTCAAAGTATCCAGCTATATTGCAGTTCACTAAGTTTACATGTGTATTTTAAAAGTGTCAAAGTCTGTAAATTATAAAGATGTATAATTTGGCAATAATTGAATAATAAGCAGGGGATAAGAGAGGGTATAAGTATAAGTATAAGATGAAAAGAAGGGTACAGGTGAAAAGGGAGATATTAAGCAGTTGAGAGAGGAAAGCTCAGCAGCTATGCTTTAGTTGCTAGGTTTGCTAGGAACATGTTCTTGGAAACAGTTAGTTTGACGCCTAGGTATCGCTACAATCTAACCTGTAGGCACATATTATATAGGCAGTCAAACTGTGACGGAGCAGGGGACCTGTATTAGGTAAGCTCTCTACCAGGTGGAGGAGCGGATATTAATCTATAGACCGCAGGGTCTTGCATATATAGTAAACCTGTAACTTAGCCTACACCTTTACACCTTAAAAAAAAAAACACAATATGATCGTCTCTTCTGCACCTGTATTGATCCCTTATAGTTGTACGCTCTTGATACTCCCTGACACGTTGATCGACCTCACTATACTGTCACAAAAACACTTAACTCAATAGCTTTTACCTAGTATGATTACATAAAATCTTATCATTGATTGCATTTTTCGCGTAATCAATAAGTAACTTAATAATCGATACAAGGACATTCTCCTGGTTTTAAATTTAAAGAAATGAAAATATTCCCAATTATTGACCTAATTGCGCTTGTGGTACTACTTATCCACGATAGTGGCGGTGCAGTAGCATAGTGTTGCAGTCTAAATCTAACAACTTCTACAAAATCTAACAAGCGCAACATTGTTTATCTTCGCCGTAGAGATTAATGTGCCGCTGGCAATCGTTCGCAATTTCAACAAGCTACAATGTGGTCCTCGTTTTTCAACAGTCTACTGTCCCTACTTGCGTTGCAATCGCCCCTGATGTTTGACACTATGCTCGAGCGCCAGTTCGACGTATTGACAGCCACTGTAGGCGGCCTGAGATACTTGCTTGAATCAGGAAAGCAGGACAGCGTCGACCTAGTTCAAGCTTATCTTGATCAAATTACAAAGCACAATCATGATGGTCTGAGGTTGCATGCCATTACGGCAACCGCGCCGGCTGAGAAGCTTCTCGAGGAGGCAAAGGCCTTGGATATTGAGCGGAAGACCTCTGGGCCAAGGTCACCTCTGCATGGAATCCCAATCACTATTAAAGTAATGCAAGCGCTTTGAGACGGCGGAAATTATATTTGCTAACTACTGTGTAGGATTCTTTTTTTTGGGCCCTTCATCTGACCTAGAAACCACTTGCGGCTCCCATGCTCTGAAAGGCCTTAAAGCTAAAGAGGATGCTACCATTGCCATGGCATTGAAGAATGCAGGCTACATCATCATTGGCCTAACCAATCTTTCGGTTAGTGGTGTCTATTATGTCCTAATTTTAGATTGGACATGCTACTCACGATCTCTTAGAAGTAGGCAAATTGTAGAGGCGCAAATCTAACTTCCGGTTAGTCTACAGTTGGTGAGCAGGTAAGAGCAGATTACATGACAAGTTGTTGAGGAGATTACTGACAGGTTGCAGACACAGTCTCCGTATGTTATAGGTGGCATTAACCCCAAAGATAAGTGGATGGGACACAGCGTAAGCTTTCAGTCTCAATTTTCTGGATTTCTTATAAGGATCATGCCGATATAGAACTCCCACCTGGTAAGAGAGCCAAATCAAGGGGGATTTGATGATATTTACTGAAATCAATCATACAGATCAATCAAGCCAACTTCAGTTTGAGAACGCGCTTAAGAGTAAGATGACCCACGAAGAATATGAAAGTGGTCTTAGACAGCTTCGCCAGAGCTTCCGGGATGCCATTGAGAGATGCTTCCAGGCCACGAATGCCACTGTAATCATGGCTTCGGGCGAGTCTTTCCTCACTTCAATTGCATCAGGTGCTGGATACCCAATTGCTAGCGTCCCCCTTGGGTTTTCGTCCTACAATGGAAGGCCTCATGGGTTGGAGATCCTAGAGCGCAATGGAGAAGAGGCTAAGATACTTCAAGTGATGTCCGCCTGGGAAGCAACTTTCCCCGAGGCAAGAAAGCCTCCACCTCAGCTAGTGTATTGAGACCAGTGCTCCGAGCTGTAAAAGATAAGGTCCAATTGATATGCGAAATTCTCAATTAGAATAGTTTGGATTTTAGCTGGTGCACGAAATGAGCTATAACGATGATACGAAAACTCTGTCGATATAGTACTTCATACGCCAACATCTATACGCTATAAGACCCTATTAAACAAGTGTTCCATAGACGTTCTCTATCGCCCATAATATTACAGAGTCACAAACGTTAGGAACCCAGGGATAGGACAGGGATCAGGTGAACATTTGTTATCACACGAACAGCCTGCTATGCTGCGGCTGATCAGGGCAACGGGATGGTCATGATAGTTTCCATAGCTCTAAACATTAAAATACTAGAATTCGAATATGCGAGGAAGTAAGTGCGCTAGATATTTATAAACGTTAAACAATGCTAGTCTTTGATGCAAATAAGAGTCGGGGATGACTCAGACCTATCTATCCGGAGTCCAGGGGCTTGCTCATGTAACCCCTTATATCTCAATCGCAATCCTTCCAATACCCCTACTAACACAGCTGAGCATAGCCTCTTTTTTGTCCTCTTCCATGAGTGCCGTGCCTCTATGATCAACACTCCCACTCTTCAACACGATCTTGCATGTGCCGCAGTTGCCGACCTCGCAACTACTTGGCACATCATCGAAGTGCTGTCTTAGGACCTCCAGCAGAGTCTCGTCACTCTTTACTTTCAAGACTTTACCTTCCCGGTTGGAAATTTCAGCTTCGAATGGGTCGCCGGTGGTATCAGCGGAAAACGCCTCGAAGTGGACTTCATCCTCTCCAAGACCACACTTCTTCGCCTCTTTAACGGCCTCGTCCAGCATTCGCCCAGGCCCGCAGACATACACATGCGAGTTCCACGACAAGGTTCGGAAGATGTCCCCAATGTCCATGCGCTGGCCTTTACTTCGATCATAGAGCCTCACAGATTCCTTTAGTCCGTCGAGGCGATCCCGGAATGGGATCTCATCGGCGCTACGCACACCGAAGTGTAGCGTCGTCTGCCAATTGATTTGGCGATAAATCTCCATCATGCTCAAGAATGCCGTGATTCCAATGCCACCAACGATAAAAACATGATTGCTAGCTGCGCCTGCAGGTTTCAGATCTGACGTGACACGACCAACCTGAATCACGTCGCCTTCCCTCGTATTCTGGTGTAGATATAGTGAACCGCCGCGACTAGGATCTTCAAGCGCAATGCCAAGCTCGAAGCGGTTTTCATTCCCAGAGACAATCGAGTACGAGCGCAGTAAGCTGTTGGGTAGCTTAAGACGCACATGCGATCCAAGCTTGACATCATCGTCTTTAAGGTCGGGATTAGGTGTCACAGCTTCGAACACGAAGGATGTGATGCGCGGGGTCTGGGTCTTCTTCTCAAGTAGTTTATAATCGCGCCATTTCTCCACCTCTTTGTCTTCATCGCCTGCTGCGCGCTTCTGCTTCGCCTTGAATTTCGCTACACGGCCCTCGAATGCTTTCCTGCTCTCGTCGCCCATGTCAACAATCTGCGAGAGCTCTTCGTTCATTTCGGGGTTGTCGGGCGTTCTGTGCAGGTACTCCTGGACGCGCTCGATAGTCCACCTGGGCCATCTTCGCTCTACGAGGCGGATCTCATCGCCTGCCTGAACGGCGCCCTCGCGCAAAACCCGGTAATACCATCCCGTACGGCTCAGTTTATACGTATTCGGCGCGAAGTTCTTTAGTTGGAACCGATGATTAAGCTTGAAGCATGGCTGTCGCGGTAAGCTGATCTGTAACAGCACCCCATCGGTGCCAACCGACAGGATGTCCCCTATGCAGATGTTGCGCTCGTTCATTCGCTCAGTCACGAAGTTTTCGCCAAACCCACCTGGTTTGAACTGCGCCTCCGCATCGGGGAACTCCCGTATCCATTGCGCGTAGTGTGAAGAGCAATCTTGTATTCATTAGTTTTCTGTATACATGGCGGGTAGCTCACCCCGCTAACTATAGGGAATCGAACGTAGAAGAACAAAGACCTACATCCATGTATAGCTTTATCTCTACCGCCGTGAAATGTGAGATCGTGCTCATCAGCGTCGAGTCCGAGGAAAGTTACAGGAATTTTCCCAGACCGTAATTGCTTGTCAATTCCAGATTGAATCGTTAGCCCAGGCATAAGCTTCATTTTACTCGTCCGGACCTCCAAAATGGTGTCCTTTTCGAAAGGGGCAAATAAATCTATATCAGCTGCAGGCGCCATGTTGTCGACATTCATGTACCTTCTAGCAGAGAATGAAGAAGAAACTTTGTGCGCCGTGAAAGTGTATTCAAGGCGGGGTATATTGAATCCCAATGCCAAGGCGATGAAACAATAAAGAATAAGTGATGAATACGCCCTAAATATTCAAATTATTTAAATGCGACATCAGCGAAGGGGATGCCAATTAGCACTAATGAGTCGGGGCGGATCGGATCCGCACATGGATCACTAAGCACCGGCCCTCCCTTTTTGCCCCCTTGTTTTGAAAATGCGTCTCCGCGGAAAGACCATCAAAAAGATTGCTACGGGATGGGTTAAACCATATGATGATTATGATAACTTTTGACTCTCGGCAGATTCAATTATCTTCGATTTCTTCAATTGGATCCCCATCAAAATCAGGCAAATTTCGAATATCAGTCCGTCCATCCGTAGCCATCTTCTTCCTCCTCCTCTTCCCCTTTCCCTTCCCTTTGTCTTTGTTTCCTGAAAAAATTCCCACGAAATCTCGATCTATCGAAGCTTGATCTGTATTAGCGTGCTTTCCTATGAATGCCTTGGGTTTTATGAAACGCTTGGTCTCGAACAACGACTGATCCGAGGACCAGGCTGTAGCAATATTGCTCGATGCAGCTCCCGAGACCGTCGTGCCTATCGTTGCCATGTGGCTTTCCGAAGAGGTCTCAGGGGGTTCTGAGTTATACTTCAACTGATTATCTATACAAGATAACTTCGCTGCACACGTGGCGATAGTTTTCGCATGCTCATCCACACTACCAGACGTGTCAGATGGTCGTAGCTCCACGGCTGCTTGATGCGCAGCTTTCTTAAACGCATCTGCGAGGAGTTCTTCACTATTTTCATCATCACCGCAGGCAGATTTCATCCAGATATTGTTGAGATTGACGAGATCATCCTTTTTCTTTTTAGGTGTACGTTGCTGGTGACATAGTGGCAAGTTGTGATTGTCTGGTGAGCATCGACTGTCATGAGATATATCGCAAATATCAGTAATTCCTTCGATACTAGAGTGCTCGGACGAGGTTTGTTTAGGTGCCGGGTCTGCTTCGCTAGAGAGATAAAGACTAGGCAATTGAGGCTGTAGATGAGATGGCAATATAAGGGCACTGCTCTCTAACTCTTCAGTACAGGTCTCTGAAGTATTCATTGCCGCCAAGGAGTTGTTGAGCAAAAGGTTGGAGGAATCTTCACCTAAAATCCAGTCTTTCCATCTCCGTTGCTCTGATTCCTGTGAAGGTGGCACGGGTCGAATTGGTCGTTCGATTTCTACTCGCATACTCTCTCCATCTTCCGAACTCGCTGGAGACCATTGCAGTACCGGGAAATTACCATTCCGGCGAGGGGCAGGTTCACGGATAATTGAAGACGAGTATATAACATTGACAGGTGTTTCAGGGTTACCCAGCGAAGTCGGTGATATTCGTAGATCCTCATCTGAATAAATGCTATTATAGGCGAACCTTTCATGCTCAGAAGATTGCGTATACCGGCTGTCTTCTAGCACTAAACCATCCCTAGACGACTGAGACAACCTCTTTGGCTCGAGGGTGCATTGGTTGATGCTTGAATGTGAGCCACTAGCAATACTCGGGTGTATCTCCTGGTCCCCAATCTGAATTATCATCGATGATCTTCTAAGCGGCTTGAAGCGCCCCTCTCTGTGAGCTAGAACGTCTTTCCCTGGACTGTTCGGGGTTCTCTCCGGGGGTTGAGCAACTCTAGTCCATCTTTTCGTAGCATAGACCTGACCAGGAAATGAAATGTCCAATGGCTCCTGTAGTCTCAAGCCAGCCCAGTCCGATTTTTCGAGCAACCTCTTTCGCCGATCCAGGTGTGTAGGCACAGCTCCATGGCCGTCTTCGGGTAGATATGGCGGATATTCCCGCCTAGGCTCTCTTTTGCGTTTGAGGGACAGTAAGGGAGTGGGGGGTGCATCCTGATAGTTCCGGGACGAAGCAGCCCGACCTGGCGATTCCGAGATCAATCTGGATGTTAGGAATGATATAGTGGTAGGTCCCTGTTTGACTTGCCCGTTGAGCAGATTGCGGCGGGCGTTTGCGAAATGCTGCTTTTGTCGCGCAATCAATGTGTTGCGCTGTCTGCGCCGAGAATGGCGGGCAAGACTGCCTTCAGTCCAATTCATGGCGATCCACGGGAGTATAAGAGATGCTTGTCAAAAATATTTTAGCGATCGGTAACAATAGGGATACTAGAAATATCGATGCTATCTGATTCGATAAACTTTGGATACATACCCGTTGGCTAAGTAATTATTGGAGCCGGAGGGTCAAGGACTGCCTACCTCTACCGTTTGCCACAAGCACCTACGCGGACCTCTGCTCGTACTTGCCTTGCATGTTGGAAGCCTCTCTGAACCAAGCAAGAGCTCCCTACTATTGAACTAGTGCGGGCGTTCTTGCCTTCATTTTCGAATGCCATTTAATGAAGCCTGTCGTTGCCTTAGGAGTCCTGGGCACGTTGCCTAAGGATGCGCAAATACAGATAGGCTACCTATACTTTCAAGTCAAGCCCACCTATATTCTTAGGTAGGTATTCTTGCCGAACTGTCAGGGACTTGCAACAGCTGAGTTTCTTCGTAATGGGTACAAAACTCGCAGTAGATAGATCTAGGTACTTGCTAGACAATATTTGACCGCCACTTACCGCTTCATCTGTCTCATACTCACAAGAGCGCATCCAAGGAGGAAAGGTATGTATTGCTACTCTGTGGATCTTCATGAGAAGAGCTATTTTAGTAATCGTCGTGCAAGTAGTCAGCATCTTTCTTTCGCCAACGAGGGCTACATATTCTGAGAAGCTCTCCGATGCCCCTTCGGGGAGAGTCTTACTTTTTTTCTTTTCTCTTCATTATTCTTGTCTTGAGTAGCTATCTTGCAGCCACTTGGCGTGTACATCATTACCCACCTCCTCGCCGAGAAAATTAGAAAAAGGGGCAAGCATATGCTGTGTTGCATTGCCGCGGACTTTTCCATAGAATGGAACGTCGATGTATGCTGCATCTGACCACCCATGTAGCATCGCCTGCATAACACATGCATATGTGGGCTTATAGGAATAAGCAATTAACCAAACGATCCCAGGGGGAGCGGTGAATATACTCGTTGAGGTAGGTATCAGACATTGAATCCCACCCTTCAGTCGGTATGAGGGATTATTGACTAGTAATAGGAAGAATTGGCTTCATGCCGAACGGCTCAAGCGACAGTCAGTTCGGCAGAGGCTTGTTGAAAAGTAGTTTAGCTATGGCAAGCTTAGCAGCTTCTGGGTGCTCAGCGGCCCCGGCCAGCTGAACGAGCCACCGCCAATGGGAAACTCCCGATAACAGAAACCTTCTCGTGAACAAATATGATAGAGTCAGAAATCGCCTTATGCCTACACTTTGCACACACCCCGCGATCTGGCTGGCTGGCCTGGTACTAGACTAGGAGGGGTTGTCGCGTGCGCACGCGTCAATCCACACTACGCAGTAGGTAGCTGACCAGATTATGCGTATTCTTAGGAACTGACACTTAGGTGGGCAGGGAGTCGCTTGATGCAACGGGGCGGGTGACAGCTTCGATTACTTCTTCCTTTACGCAAGGGATTCACTCTTTTGGGGCACACCAGTAAAAACCATTTGTCAAGTTCCCATCGTGGCCAGGACAGGACCCTAGTATATGGGGGTTCCAAGTCGTGGGGTCGGGAGGGGTTGGCTGTGTCAGCTCGTAGAAAGTCGGCACTGGGAAGACATGGGATAGACAGACAGACAGACAGCCAGACAGATAGATCGACCTGAGGCAACTTGTAAAATTTCGCAAAATACTATGTGCGCAGTAGTACTCTATCTACGTATATACGCTAGGTAAATTATCGAGGCGCATTTATTGAAGAGACGGACAATCCCGATTGCTTACCCGGCCGGCGCTTCTCTTGCTCGGAACCCGAGTACAGTGCTGTAACCTCTCGCCATGTAAATTCAGCCATCACAATGCAACCAAGTGCCTATTAGAAAAACATGGCAATCATATCTGCCTTGTAATTACAAGTATCAGTCTAGGTTAAGTAGTTCTGCAGGTACTCTAGAGATGCCGTGTACCATACTACGTACAGCGAAATACCCAATGAATCGTCAAAGTGCGTCACTTCTGACTCGATGGGTGCGCCGAACCACGGAGCTAAACTCTGGGTCCTTACCCCACAGGAGGTTGTTGTCTGGGTGAATCGGGTTCATGGTCTTTCGGACGGACTAACAAGCAATATGAATCAAAACCCCACCCACTTAGCAGTTGCAACATGGACTAGGTAGTTACAACATACCTATGGACTAAGCACCTAAATTACTGGTAGCATCGTTTGTGATAAGTTTGGCAGCCATGTATTTATTTGCCTTGCTTTGTTCTTGAGACAGCAGCCAATTTATTGTGTAATAAAAAGAGAGCCCCCGTGCTGATCCCAACAATATCAAGCGTAGAACGGCTGGTCGGTGGCAATAATCTCCCCAACAGGAGGCGTTACATAGTCTCACTCTTCTGAGTCTACAAAAGCATTAATCATGTATGTTTCCAAAAGTCATATAGCTACCTAGAGAGTCGTCGGTAGTATAGTAGTGTCTTAGACAGAGCTAGAGCATGTCAAAGGGGAGTTTTGGCGGATGTGAATTGTGCCAGGGCTACAATAACACGACGGCGTAGTGCAAACTGAAGTAATTCATCTCTTTGCTAGGCATTTCTCTCTAGCATAAATATATGAGGTAGGTACTGTTGACTTGGAGGAGGGATCTGCAGCTCAGATGCTGCAGGGGGTTGGAACAGCATATCACATTGACTCTAAGCACTTTTCTCGGAACCGTATATACTGTAAAACATGTAAACTTGGGTTTCCTAAGACAAGGATCATATTCCTAAAATATACGGTACCTAGTCACAAGCACACAGCAGCCGACTGAAGCCGGGTACTTTGTTTAAGCAGTAGCTCAAGGGATCGCTTCTTGAGAGAGATAACAACATTGTTGTAGAAACGAACTCGCGTAATCCATTTCAATATAATTGAAAAAGGTCGGAGTATTTCTTACAAGATGGTTCATTATCTACCTAGGTAGGTACCTAGATTACCTACGTCGTACAGTTTCAGAGGTTTAAATGTGTACAGAGTCCCGTATTCTAGAGGTACTGTATAGTTCAAATATACTTACCCCACCAAAAATGACAGCCCACTACAGAATACGGTTACGGTAGGTAAAGTCCCACCGAAGACTTTCTCGGTGGCACTGCGCACCCCCAAATGTACGGTGCCGGCCGCTCGTCCGCCTAGCATTCAACGATGCGAACAAGCAGTGACCTACTTCCATTTCTAGCACATGGACAAATAAGGTTAGATAGTAGGCCTAGTACGAGATTACCTGGGTATACAGAGTACACATAGGTACTCTGTAGATAGGAGGTGAAATACATGTGCAGTCGATTAGGTAGAGTCTAGACCAATGGAACTTATAGGCACCTCCAGATAGCCGGCGGTACAGCCTTAACGACAGTTGCTGGTCTTATCTGAGCCCAGATGGCCCAATCAGGCCCGACCTAATTCGCCTGCCCCAAGCATCACCCACCCTAACTCCAGCCCATAATAAAAGGCCTCAGCCCCCCCGCTGCTCCCCAATTCATCCCGCTCTCTCACCTTTGATTTATCTCATCCAAAGACTTTCAGTCTCGTCTTTTGCAATAGAGAATACTCGCTTGCCAGACATTATCTTTTAGTTTTGCGTATTTGCACACCCTCCAAATACCCTCTAGATTTATTAATTTCCATTATTCACAGTCATAACCGCAACAATGGTACGCCGCACTGCAGCTGTCACCCCACCAGCCTGCCTTTGCCAGCCAATTACCCCTCACCTTACGAGACGATTTGCTAACAGAATGCTCTTGTCGGCAACCAGGCCGAAAGCAAATATGTCTCGTACACTGAGAACGTGAGCCTCACCCAGTCCGCCCCTTGCGCCATGCCCTCGCATGTCCTCCGAAAGCCTTCGCGACACGATAGACCAGAATCATGCGCTAACTCGCTGTCTTCGATGTAGCTTCTCAAGTACATGAGACTCGACCAGAAGGGAAGCGCCATGGCGGAGTACATCTGGATCGACGCCGTCGGACATGTGCGATCTAAGAGCAAGGTGTGTTTCTGAATTTTCTCGTGGTTATCTCTGTCGAATCGCCGAGGTTTCTATTACTCGATTGTCTTGTGTCAACCCGGTGTTTCCAAGGCACGTTCGAGATACTCTCTAGTCAAGCTCGTGCCTGCGCCCCTACACTAGCCGCGCACCACCCCCACACACAGGCCAACGGCGCCCTACGAACTGATGCTTGATGGGTCCTTTACGACGGTGCATGGTCGCAACCACCGTGGTTATCCATGCACCCTGGTCCTAGCGGCTCCACTTTGGAAGCCGTCCCATACTCAGTACATACATGCGACCACCCCGTCCGATCTCGCATTCTTGGCACGCCCATACCCGCGCCTGCACAGTGTTTTCCTCTCCTTGAACTCGGCTCTCGAAAGGCCTTGCAAGTAGCCTCAGGCAATCTGTACAACTTGGCCGTTGTTGTCCATACCGCTGCTCTATTGTCACCCCATGTATTTTGCCAAGCGGTATCACTAGCCTATTGTTTGCCTCGATTGCACCAAGCAATGCCTTTTACAGTCTTCTTCGTTACCAATTCGACGATATACGTCGTGCTAACGCAAAGCCATCTTGTGTAGACCATCACCAAGATTCCTGAGAGTGGAGAGATCAAGCCCGAAGATCTCCCGGTATGGAATTTCGATGGCTCTTCTACCGAGCAGGCCCCGGGAGACAACTCCGATGTCTACCTCCGACCCGTTGCTGTCTTCCCTGATCCTATGCGCGGTGTTCCTAACATTCTCGTTCTCTGCGAATGCTGGAATGCCGATGGCACTCCCAACAAGTACAACTACCGCCATGAGTGCGCCAAGCTGATGGAGGCCCATGCCGAGCACGAGCCTTGGTTCGGCCTCGAGCAAGAATACACCTTATTTGACATGGAGGACAGGCCGTACGGCTGGCCTAAGAACGGTTTCCCTGCTCCTCAGGGCCCTTACTACTGTGGTGTCGGTGCTGGCCGTGTCATGTGCAGAGATATCGTCGATGCTCACTACAAGGCTTGCTTGTACGCCGGCGTCAAGATCTCAGGTACCAACGCTGAAGTCATGCCTGCCCAATGGGAGTTCCAGGTTGGTCCTTGCGAGGGTATCGAGATGGGCGACCACTTATGGATTGCCCGTTTCCTCCTACATCGCGTTGCCGAGGAGTTCGGTGCCAAGATCTCAGTTGCACCCAAGCCGATCCCCGGCGACTGGAATGGCGCTGGCCTGCACAGCAACTTCTCCACTAAGGAGATGCGCGTTGAGGGCGGCATGGTACGTGACCCATGCTTTGGGTGTATAAACCAGGTAGTTCAGGATTTGACTAACTCGTCCATAGAAACACATCGAGGCCGCGATCAAGAAGCTTGAGGGCCGTCACCAAGAACACATTGCTGTCTACGGCGAGGGCAATGAGCTGCGTCTCACTGGTAGACACGAGACAGGCGCCATTGACCAATTCAGCTATGGTGTTGCTAACCGTGGTGCCTCGATCCGTATCCCAAGAGAATGTGCCGCCAAGGGCTACGGTTACTTTGAGGACCGACGACCTGCTTCTAACGCCGACCCATACCAGATCACTGGTATTATGATGTAAGTGTTGTTCATCCTCAAACTTGGTTTTCGAATTGGCTGCTAATGTCCTGCAGGGAGACTGTCTTCGGCCCAGTAAAAGAGTAAAATGGTTTATACCCAGTAGTTAAAGAATTTGCTTATCTTGTAATCATTGTCACATAAACTTAAGCCGGTGCGCTACGAATTGCTACGATTGTATGGATACCCAAATCAATGCCGTTCAATTTTCTTTGGTGAAGGTGAACTGTACGTCAGATGACGTGAAGAATGAACCAGGGTACCATCGCAAACGCCATCTTCACCCTATGTAAGATGGCGATAATCAAATTTGGATTAAATGAGGCAGAGCACTTTCAGCTTTCAGCTTTAGTCCCTATCCTACATATTTTAGTTACATGTAACTAATATGTACTGCTATCCAGTGCTATGGATTTGTGTGTTTTATTTAAGAACATAAGCCAACCCGCCCAGGCAGATTCCTATTTGCTCGTCACCTCGCTTGCAAAAGTTATAATGAGGGGGGGGCAGGACACAAGCCCCCAAGCAACTACTTATTCGGATATAGGGCTGATGGATAAGCCCTGACCCGCCACGACTATATCGCCAGCGAATGATCGACATTATCACGGCCATGTTTTCTATTGAGGGGTATAAGCCACCCACCCACCTGTATACTAAAATAAGATACTGTAGATATCGATGCGATAGGTAAGGTTGGACAGCAGAGCACTACGTAGTGCTATACAGCAATGCTAGCGTCAGGCAGAGCGGCGAATGAAACGCAATCGATCTCTGTCAGATCTTGTTTTAAGCATATAATGTGACACTGACAGTGGACGGGGTTCGTCCATCCTACTACACTATATCAAACGTAGTAGCCGCCGATCCAAATCCTTCTGCCACCAAGTTGGGTGTGGTGTAAGTAGATAGAGATGGCTAGCTATAAAGGCCAAAGATAGAGGGAAAGCATTTAGCCAACCCTCACACCAAACTTGTCTGTATGTGTTTGTCCAGTGTAACGCAATGCTGACTTGATCCTTATCCTACTCGATGGATCCGCTGTCGCCGCCGCATCTATCTCTCTCGCAAGGGCTATATGATGTAAGATGTCCTTCGTAGAAAGGTG
Organism: Hypoxylon argillaceum; assembly: GCA_022495175.1. Lineage (NCBI taxonomy): Eukaryota > Fungi > Ascomycota > Sordariomycetes > Xylariales > Hypoxylaceae > Hypoxylon > Hypoxylon argillaceum. The sequence goes on along the minus strand of MU378280.1, from coordinate 19,691 downwards.
ATGACTGCCCTTAGCCCTTCTTCCTCGTCTGTGCAGGACACAGCAGAAGATGAAGTATGGAATTTCCCACTGAGAAAGAACTAAATTCCATTTAAACACGATATATAGTTGCCCGCTGTCAAAGACCCAACAGAGTAGAATCGTTTCATGACTGCTATCATGTCTTATTATCCTGCTTCTACCGTTATTCCCATCTATTCCGTGTTCATGGGAGTGGCCGTCGCGCTAACAGGGCTTCGGCTCTGGGTGCGGCTCTCCCTGGCGCGGATACCGTTAGGAATCGACGACTACCTACTTCTCTTCGGACTCGCGGTCGCGATAACGTGCAATGGCATCCAATATTATAATGCGCTGAAGGGAACGGGCGGGGAGGCGATCAAGGACCCGAACGAGATGACACAGATGGTCATTATCTCGCACCAGATCGACTGGGCAAGTGAGTAATAAATCTACTAGTTCTTTTTTTTTGTTATAAATCTGGCCGTCTTTCTTAGCTACAAACCCTCCTTTTTTCAGGCTATATAAAAAGCCTGGAAATTCCCAATACATATTGGAAATACCCTTCACAAATAATGACACTAAAGCTGGGCGATATGGCGATAACTAATCCCAGAGCGTCGCAGTGATCGTGATCGAGAAGGCCGGGTTCGGCGCCATCAAGCTGTCGATCCTGTTCTTCTACCGCCGCATCTTCGGCATCTGGGGCAGCTTCCGGCGCGTCAACAACGCGCTGCTCGGGATCGTGCTCGTGTGGGCGGTCGTGTTCACGGTCGCCGACGTGCTGATCTGCGGCGCGCACCCGGCGCTCATCTGGGGCTTCGACCAGACCCTCGCGCTGGGCCGGTGCGGGAACCGCGGCGCGCTGCTGCTCGCCTTCTCCGTCACGAGCGTCGCCACCGACCTGCCCGTGCTCGGGCTGCCGTTCTTCTACATCAGCCGCCTGCAGATGTCCGCGGGCCGCAAGTGGGCGACGAGCCTGGTGTTCTTCATCGGGACCGTGTAAGTGCCGCCACCTCACTCCCTCCCTCCCTCCCTGAATCTCCCCTTCGCAATGGGTCACGAAACTCACGTTTGTTGTGTTATGTCTAGGTCCACGGGCGCGAGCGTCCTCCGCCTCATCTTCCTCATCGTCTCCTATCCCGTCGGCCGCCTCAACTTCGCCTACACGCCGCCGCCGGACGACCAGACGCCGCTCGTCCTCAAGGTGTTCAACCCGACGTTCTGGGCGCTGGCGGAGCTGTGGCTCGGCGTGTGGGCCGCCAACCTGCCCCCCTGCGCGCCGCTGCTGCGCAACGTGAGCTTCCACCCGTACCGCTTTCTCAGCGGCGCGTACCGGCGCACCCGGACGTGGAAGTCGTCGATGGCGTCGTCGGAGAAGAAGGGCAAGGTGCCGCTCTCGGAGGAGTCTGGGAGCTCTCGCGGGAAGGGGAGTGTTAGCACAGCGGGGCAATGGACTCATGATTCCGTGCCCCTGGTGTCGATATCTGGGCCTGAGCGTCCGGCGTCCGGCGCAGTTTCCAGTCATCCGCCTTCGTTGGCGCCTATGGAATTGACGGGTACAGGCCGGCTGTCGGTGCTCGGCCGGTTTCTATCTACAGACTCTACTGAACGATCGGGTGTCTGACATAGTCCATATAAACCAAGTCCTATAGATTAGGCTAGGGATTTCAGCGACTATCTATATCAAACCGAAATCGAGACAATCCCTATTGTCTATATCCGGTACGAACTTCTGACTCCTCTGCACTCCCGAACTACCATTTTTCAGGTGTTGGGAGTTAATACCGGTGCAGTCATCCTTGTGGCCAAAGCAACTTTGAGCATCCACGTCGTTCTGAGATACTGTATTCGAGCAACTCGAAGTGGTTATACACTCCAAGTATCCCTCACCTCGTGGGGAGTCTATCCCAGTGTAGACATGCGTGGCAGAAGTATCGTATTCGATTCGGGCCGATCTTTGCTCTTAACCTTTGACATAAGCCACATCGATCTCAAATATCCTGAACAAGTAAAACCTAGCTTCCTCATCAATACCAAGAGCAGGTAAGCAGACTCGTTCTAGCGACCCCATTGCACCATAATCCTGACTTCTGTCCCAGGTGCTTCATCATGTCTCGGGTCTGCGCTCTGCGCTGCTATTTCGCCCGTGTCCAATCAAGACCTGATGCGTAGTTCGATGCCTCTTTTCGGTCTTTATGGAAGGCGATCCTCGCGCAGATATGGGTTCTTCGTACTATTTCGTACTACGTTTCAAAATGGTATCCATGATATACCACGCCTCGCAGGTAGCTCGTAGAGCTCCTCGGCACTCAAATTTGCCTACAAGTCAATCGTATTACTTTGCAAATGTTTGCCTAGACCGAGCGGCCAAATCTAGCTCAAGATTGAGGATGTGGATGAGCAGCGCCGGCCTTTCTTGAGTTGCGCGATCGTACCGAAGTTCGAGTGGAAAGACGGCTAGTCGATCGGGTTGATAGGCTCATAGCGTATCAAGAATAATATATCTAATTTAAAATATGCAAAGCATGCCTGTTTGCTGTTAGACCTCTACTACATTAACTTAGATCTCTATAATACAACTCAGAGTTTCCATTGAGGAGAACTTTTCGTACAAGTTCTCGCCGACTCAGCCTTACGCCGTCACCCAAATATTTTGTACTGGATCCCACATACTCATAGCATCAGGGTCATATTGCGGGGTCACGAAATCCCAAATATCGCCAGCATAATCTAACGTCCTATGAGAAGGAGACTGCATCTCTTTTTCTCGTTGCGTTCGTAAGGCACCCTCGATACGTATAATCTCGTTGAGCCAAGGCGTTGAGATGCGTGCTTGAGTTGACATCCAATATTGGAGTACACCGGTTACGAGGTTGAGGTAGTCGAAATGAGTGATGCTCTGAGGATGTATAAATACACCTTGGCGCCCGAACGGATCGAGTAACACGCTCTCGTGACAAACATCTGGGTACCAGACCCTCTTCTCGGGACGAAGCCGAGTGAGATCCTTAGGGGCCCGTCTCGGTTCTGGTACTTGGTCGCTGGCGAAGAGATAGTGGGTTTGCACAACCATTGGTTGTTGTCTTCGAAAAGGTTCGTATCGAATCGGAATCGAAGCAAGCATCAGAAAGCCTACACAACATATTTAGCAACCATAAGTGTCAGAACATGTAGGAAGATACCAAATGGTCGTACCAATGACCGGCCACACCCACCGCCATCGAGCTGCAGTCAGTTCCCTCATACATTCATCATAATACGCTGTCCATGCAACGGTATTGACCAAAAAGTTCGCATGATAAACAAGAATCGAAAGATCTCGCTCATTAGGACTTTTTTTTATCTCCTCTCCGAAAGAGACCAAATGCCACCTAATCGCCAGATCTCCCCACTCCAATCAACAGAATTAGCACATATAATCTTCAGTATAGCCGGACAGACTCACGGCCGAGGCTTTCCACTACGTCATTATACCTAGTTAGCTAAATTCTCTCGACGAACTGCGTACAGTCAAACAAGATATCTCTCTGTGATTTAGAGATATCATAACGCTAAGCTGCAAGCGAAGCGGGGATCGCATTCTTTAATAGTAATGAAAAGTAGATGGGAGAAAACTAGGAATTTTATCACCTTCTCTTCTTCCCGCTGATGCCAACCAACACGCGCTTGCTCCCAAACTATAGTATTCGAGGTTAGTATTTTATTAACGATAGCAATGCCCCATCACCAAGACTAGCAGTATTCAATACAAATAAGGAAAGTGTACAGCCTCTTCCACGAGCCGTGCTTTGAAATGGATAATTGATTGCGAAGCATCACTTACAGGTCTTTCTTTGGTCCCAATCCATAATAAGATCTATGAACGCAGGACTCAACTGGCCTTGCGCCCATACAGCCTCAAGTTCTGCGCGCCTTTCAATCTCTGGAGGCGGCCTCCTGGGCCTCTCTCTCAGCTCGATATCTTGCGGGACTCTACTGCAGAAATTGTCGATCCTGTGGAAGAACCCATCGCTTTTTCGGAGAATTCTCTCGTCTTGCCAGAACGCTTCTGACATCATTTGAGAAAAAAAACCAACCGGCACTAACCAGACTACACTCTCCTTATCTGGCGCGAAATCTGGATGTGCGTCTGCCATGGCACCTAAAACCCCGGAAGGTGGTTGTGGCAGGAATGGCCAGGTTACCTGAATATTCGCAAGAGGGACATAATCAGGAGCCGTAACTAGCTTAGAGGTTAGTAATAGTAATCTGGTTTCATATGGCTGTTACTTTATGCAGAGTTATTGCTAATTTCCCCCGTTCTTTAATCGCTGAATAATTCGGGTATCTTACTCGTGGTCTCTCGGAACGGGCCCCCGAATACAGCAGTTTCCACTTTGGAATAAGTGATTAGTAATTTTCTCCTCGCGAATAGTATTATCTAGCGAGGGTAGTTTATAGATGACTTAAAGACTCCCTTACTAGCGTAACCTAATTCAGCAGATCCGGAATAGTCTACAAACTGAAAGGTGAAGAGAGTTGAAGTTAGTGAATCCGTTTTGCTATCTTGTATTGATAATCTGGAGTGTATTTCACTTCATTTGATAACTTACAGGTTCTTGAAATTTGATGTCGTTAGGGTCTAGTTGATTGATATTTGGTCCATATTCTGAGGTCATTCGCCGGTTCCCGATGGCATGCGCTATAGGATGAAATTAGTGATATGCTCCTATAACATTATACTAACATTGATGAAATAGATTTGCTTAAGGGCCTGGTGATCTGTAGCGCGCCAAATTTGACTTCTATTTCAATTCATTCCAGAGTGAAGGTAGATTCCTACCTAGTTCATGTAATATCTGCAAAGGTTATTAGTTGACATGAAAAACCTCGTAACCATGGAAGCCTCTATACCGTAGTCGCTTGGCGAAACTGCGTTATACAACGCTCAGCTAAGGTTAAATTGCCTTTCATTAATGCTCGAATACTGTAAATGTCTAAAACAATTAGGCTGTTTTTGTCGCCAAATGTGACACCGGAAGTTCGCGCGCCATCGCTTTCGATAGATTCCAATCCCCAATCTTGAGCCGCAGTAAGCATGCGCAGCCGCTGTCTCCATACTTCCTCACTAAGAGTTGTCACATAGTCCATTGGGTTGGCGGAATTTGGGTAGGTGGCTCCGAAAAACCTATGAGACAAGAGAACCCTAGCATGAGGTTGGGGTTCTGGCGTGGGTGGGATAAAAGACGCTACGGTATAGCCCAGTCAGCGACATCAATATACTAAGAGTGTAAGCCTTCGGGGCAGAGAGGACAACCCAATAATTTTGCCTCTTCTATTGATGCTACAATGGGATAAGCACGGTTTCATTCTCTACTCACAATTGTTTGTCCAGTATCCAAGTATCCCAAAGAGTAGAGTTTGTAGACTAATAGTAGCAAGGTTAACTAAACTTATCGCACTGGTAGATTCAGGCTTACTCACAACTCATGTCTATCCTTGATAAGGGCGTTAAGAATTCGATTCGCCAATTCTAATATGATACGGAGTTCCTTCCAGACAGCCGGATCGTCGACACTCCATAGATTCCCGGTGAGCATCATGTCCGTTGCGATCGACCCGAACCACCTGTCTTTCCTAAAACATGGAAACCAGCTATCTTCATCGACGTTTAGTGTTTCCATGTCGTAAAACGCCCTATGTTCGTCTCTTTGCCCATGTAACGCTGCGAGGTGCCCACCAGGCAAGACTCGACTTGGAAACTGAAGGGCACGTCTCATAGGACCTAATTGCCATGGCGCGATGCCTTTCGTAGCACCAGAAAAAGTGTACTCGCCAAAGAAGAATCTATCTTTCTCATCCCCAGACGAAAAGACCCCATGACCTCCGGCAGGCTCTCTAGTCGGTTGGTCAGCGTAAAATACTGGATGTAGCGATGGACTGTGGGGCGAAAAGTGTTAGCAGTGGTATATAAGACGACACTCTAGTCAGGCGTGAAAATCATATTAGCAACATAAGAGAATTATCTCTTTTCTCCGTCTGCTTGCCCACAAACTCTTATTCCTCCACCCAATCAAATAAAACAGAAAGCAGTTGGAATCTTACTCTAAAATATGGGAATTAGAAATTGATTTTCAAATAGTATTAGCTAGGTATTTCAGGGGCTCATAAAAGTGCCTGACGGGACATGTGCTCCAAGAGCCTGAAAACGACGATCAGATACTTACGGTCAGGAGCAAACGTTGAGTGCTTCTGTGGAAATCGTTTAAAAATATGCTCCTGTTTTTGGCTTTTCGGAATTCCATAACGCTCTGCCCAGGGCGAAAAAGGCCGAGCTTCCAGAGCTGCAGCGTCCGGGACTACTGGTTTCTGAGCTTCACCGTGCGGAGGTATTCTTATCGGTACGATATTCGCAGCATCAGGGCGCAGCAGTGTATGCTGCGGGTTTACATATTGCGGATTCCATTGAGATACGTCCATCGAGCCAATGCTTCTACTATTTGCGAGGATGCGGAAACAACTAGATAAACATAGATCGGTCGGACGTTTCTATTTGGTGCAGGAATACGAAGCAGCGATTGGCTATCAATCTCACTACGAATACTACCTACCTGAAGGTTGATTTATCCCGTAAAACTTCACGACAAGACCGCCAGCAAAGCAGGCGAGATGACAAAGCAGCACTTGAGCTGCAAACGGAGCTCCTATATAACACGGTTGCGAAAAGGAACAAAGGCGCAATTTAGTATGAAATACGATGAATCCACGACTGTATCGTTACTTGTAGTTTGAAGGATTTAAAGGAGGAAACAAAAATGGAGAATAGAGAGAAGGATATAGTTATATTGTAGGTAGCTGGTTGCCACCGGTTTGGCTAGCTTGGTGTTTATTATTTACACATCTATTTTTCTAGTCCATAGGCATCCTAGAGAGTTAAAGCGGGCGAATCGAAACTAGCTAGAATTTATTTTTCAAGTCGGTAAACAGAACTCTAATCATATGCATCGCGTTTCCTTATCACAATAGATACGGGTTGCTATCAAACTTGTAAAGGAGAAACAGGTAGCTATTTTGAAGCTGATACGCAAAACTTACAGGTGACGTAGCTAAGGCATGGAAGCTCTTTTCGTGTCCTTGGACAATAGACAGCCTACTAAGAATATACCTAGTTACGAGGTAACGATGCCGTATAGGTATCGGGTCCAAATTACATACACGCAAGCCAAAGAGAAGCTTACAGTATGAAGTTATCTACTATAAGTCCTTGTCTGTGCCGCCACATTAGTTATCGCCAAGACTCGCAAATACAAACCCGCGATACAATACGATGAGTAGCGTCGAATGTGATAATAATAGAAAAACGGGGTATAGGTATGCCGTCATCCGTAGAGGCAGCCGGTCAGGTACCTCCAAGGAAGAAAGGTGGCGAGTGGAATCTACCTAATCCTAATTGGGTAGGATCCGACGAAACGATCAAGCGCTTATGACATCTTTTCAGGTTCTCACTGCGCGCGGCTTGGTAGGGCGAGCGTGACTCAAGAGTGCTCAGCCACGGTCGCCATCGGGATGTTCATCGTTCTAGAATAGTGTACGCGGTAGATAGAATCTAGATGATTGCTGCGCATTAAGGACCTGGGAACTTACAAATGGTACCTTGCATGTTAGGTTAGGTGTCGTAGGTAGGTACCTCAGGTGCCTGTAACTGCTTAGCTGTGGGCACCTACCCAGTGTGATAGCGGCTAGGTACCTAGCTATATAGATCTTAGCGGGATGGGTACCGAGTTTTCCGAGTCTTGGGACCCCTGCTCAACTTCGTCACCAGATGCACTCCCTACGTACCTGCTGGAACGCGAGGAGTTAGTGGGGCATTGCTGTGCCGAGAGCCACCAAGATTACAGAGTACCTCTGGACGACTCGAAGCCCATCTGGCGCAAACACTCTCTCTTCAACACAACTCATCCCGAACAACTTGCCTTTCGCGTTCTGACAACTTCTTGTATCAGCCAGACAGCCAACATGGACCCCGAGGGACAGTTGAAGAGGAAGGACACGACCAAGGGTCCGCCCTTGAGGATATTAAGTTTAGGTATGTCGACGAAACAAGACACAAGACACAACATACGCCACATACTTACCGCAAACATCGTACCGTTCAGTCTAGCTAATGCAAGGGCCGCGCGCCTGATACATAGATGGTGGAGGAGTTCGCGGCTATTCGATGCTCATCATCCTGCAAGAGCTCATGCACCGGACGTACGTTGAAATCGAAGGGAAAGCTCCACGCCGCGACCAGATTCCCAAGCCATGCGACCACTTCGACCTGATCGTCGGCACCGGCACCGGGGGCCTGATTGCCATCATGCTAGGTCGCTTACGTCTCGACCTAGAGCAGTGCAAGGAACTCTACGTGGAAATGACGCGCATGGTATTCCAGACTGATAAGACGATTGCCGGTATCCCGTACCGCTCGACGTTATTCAAGGCCTCGATGCTTGAGCACGCCATCAAGGAGGCCGTGAGGATGCACACTGTATCAGATAACGAAGGTAACGATGGTAATAAGTCGCCTCTTGTAAACCCGCTCTCTGCCGCCTCCCGATCGAGTGCTGGCTCCGGCCCTAGGCGGCACCAGAGCAATGCCAGCACCGTCAGTTTTAGCGCCAGAAGCCCAACAACGCAAGGACGCTCCATATTCCGTGGTGGCTCGGGTGATCCAGATGCAAGACTATACGATTCTAGAGAGAATAGGACAAAAACGTAGGTTCTCGTCGCGACCATTCAAACCCCACGTATTGCTAATATAATTATAGCGCCGTCACGGCCATATATAAAGGCACTAGCCGCGGAGGGGATCCCGCAGTTTTGCGGTCGTATGATTCGAGGAAAGAACCAGCACCTGAATATGATTGCAAGATCTGGGAGGCCGGCCGAGCGACATCCGCGATTGGATTGGCCTTCAAACCGATAAAAATTGGACAGTCAGTGTTTCATGACGATGGTGCTGGAACTTTCAATCCGTCCCCTTACGCTTTAGACGAGGCTACCGTGAATGAATGGCCCGGCCGAGATGTTGGTGTATTTATAAGCATAGGAACTGGGAAACGACCAAAGAGCACGGATCAGAACCAGCATGTCTGGTACGAAGGTTTTATGGGAGACTACGCTGATGCTAGGAAGAAACTGATTGCTAAGATCGAGGGATGCGAAGCAATTCACGAACGCATGAAAAAGGACCTCTTAATGAAACGGGGCGTTAATATTGAAAACTACTACCGCTTGAATGTTGAGGTTGGTGTAGGGGAGTTCGCGATGAACGAGTGGCATCGACTGGGCGAGATCAGTACGGGCACGAGGAGGTATCTCAGCAGAGAGGCCGAACAGAGAATGGTACAGGGTTCTTCAACAAAATTGGCCAAGATCCACCGGGCCAAAGAGCGCTTCGAAAGGCTCAGCCATGCACCCGATATCATAGCAACCCCAGCCTCCTTCATGGGATCTATCGAGACCCCATTAGCAGTTGAACTCCCAGGCGACATGCCATCGAGTTTCCCACCCCGCAGCACACGCCCACCAAGTCGACAGTCTTATGAGTCTGGTACTGACCATCTTCCATTACCAAATACACCTTCGCCACGGAGCTCTGGGGAACGCCACAACTCTCCCAGCAGACGCTCACCTCCTCAGGCAGCTATACGTGCTCAAAACGCACCTCCATCACCTACACTTTTATCGCCGAGCGTGAAACCCCCGCGCGATGAGGATCCGGATCGGCTCGTAGTTAATGCGCCAACGCCAGCCCAATATCGCCATGCTTCCGGAACAGATAAAATCGCCATCACCAGCTCTGACGAATATTCACGCAGGCCACCTCCTGTTCTGCAACACCAACCTCGCCGCATCGAGCCGCCCCCGCTACCCCCCAAGACACCCCTGCCCGATAATCCGGGGGCTGGGAACCGCCGCCTACCACCGTCGGGTCAAGCTCCGCCACCTTATCCCTTAGACGACGTTGGACCTCCACCGACTGTGCATCTAGCGAGAAAACCTAACTTCAGGGGCCGGTGAGGCCCGAATCACGAGTGTAGTCATGCATGGAGTCTCATGGCATCTTGCTTATCGAAACCTGGCATAAACTGTCCAGCGGGTTCTGGGCGTTCTAAGAGACGGGGACGGTCTCACTATGATATATGATTTGGGCTTGAACGACTTCGAATATTATGCACGCGAACAACGAGAGACGATTGCTTTATTCTAATGTATTTAATGTGGGCATCCCGGCGTCCCAAACTGCTTGCTTTATCGATACCCTGTCCTTCTAAAATACACGATTTGACTCACCACTTTTTGCATACAAATGTTGAAGTGTTGGTATGGAAGCCTTCAGAACTAGAGGTTTTAACATCCAAAACTAGAATTCCCCATACCACGTTTGCCCTACAGGGCGGAAACTTTTGCATAAGCCTTACCTAACGAAGTTTTAGATAAAATAAATAATTGCCGCCATTTTTGTAGCGTTTACCACATAATTGAGGACATAGATATTTTAATCTAAATAATATGCCTAAGTAAATGTTTTTAAGTAAAAAAAAATATATATATTATTTAAAAAGTTATTATTAATAAAAACAAATAACTATAATACATTAAAATAATAAAAAAACAAATAAAAATAATTAATTTTAATATTAAATAATAATTAATAGTTACATTATTTAATATTATATATATAAATGTTGAATTATAATATAGTAGCTAGTGCAAGCTATATAGTTATTTTAGCTATATATTATAATCTTTTTGCTTTTTTTACTTTTTTTGCAAAATTTATTTATTGTTAAAATTTACTATTTTAAACAGTTTATATATTATTTATTTATATATATTTTATATTAACTAGATTTTTTTTTTTTTTTTTTATATTTAAATTTTAATATATAATTAAATTATTTAATTAATAACTTTGTTTTTTATAAATATTAATATATAATAATTTAACTATTATTTATATAAAATATAAAAATTACTTTTAAATATATTTTTATTTTTTTAAAAAAAAATAATTATAAATTTATAAAATAAATATTAATATAATAATAGTATAATAAAAAATGTAAATAATAAATTTTAAATTTATAAAACAATTTATTTTAATATAAATAATTTAAAAAAGTTATTTATTAAATTTAATAAAGTTTTTTAAAATAAAATTTAATATAATTTATTTATTAATTTTAACTTTTAAAATATTAAAACTTATATTTATATTATAAAAAATAATAAAAAAAAACTTATATAAAATTTTTAATAAAATAATTAATAAATTTAATAAATAATATAAAAAAATTAATTTTATAAATAAATAATATATAAACTTTATAAATAAACTTTTAAAAAATTAATAAAAATTAATTATTAATTTTATTAATATATATATAAAAAATAATAATTTTATATATTTTTATTATAATATTATTAATAAAGTTTAAATAATTATTTTTTAATTTAATAAATTAATAAATTATATTAGTTTTAAATAATTATTTAAAAAGTTTAAAACTTTATAAATTAAATTTAAATTTATTTATTTATATTTTTCATTATATATTAATAAATAAATAATTTTTATAAATTTTTATAAAAAAATAAAAATTAATTTAATAAATTAATTAAATAATATAACTTTTTTATTAATAAAAAACAAATTTTAATAATTATTAATTAATTAAAAATAAAAGTATTAATAATAAACTTTAATTGTTTTATATTTATTAATTAAATTATATAAAATTATTTTTTTATTAAATTAATAAATTTAAAATTAAAAAAGTTTTAATTTTAAAATTAAATAAATAAAATTAATATATTATTAAATTAAATTAAAAAAAAAACTTTATAAATTAATTAAAATTTTAATTTATATTTTTTATAATAACTTTAATAAAAATAATATAAAAAATTATTTAATAATTAATAAAAATTTATTTATTAATAATATTATTAAAATAATAAATATTTAGTTTTATTTAAATAAAAAAATAATTAAATATTAATAATTTTATTTAAATAATATATATTTTAAAATTTTAATTTTATTATATATATAATTTATATATTTATATAAACATTATTATAATATTAATATTTTTAATAAATTTAAAATAAAATTTAAAATTTAATAAAAAAAATAATTTTATTTATTTTATAAATAAAACTAAATTAATAAAAAATTAATAAAAAATAATTTTAAAAATAATTTTTATTAATTTAGTTTTATATAATTAATTATATATAATAAAGTTAAAATAAAATATAATATTATAATTATATAATATTATTATTATTTTTATATTTAAATTTTTTTTTTTTATATATATAATATATATATAAAAATTATATAAATTTATTAATAATTTATTAATATTATATATAATAAAATATAATTAATTATTTAATAAATAAATAATAAATTATATAAAAAAAATTTAAATATATATTAATTATAATTAATATTGTTATTTTAATAATTATAAACTTTTTTTTTAATTATAATTTTTTTTATATATATATATTTTTTAATTTTTATTTATATATATAATTTATTAATTAAAACTAATGTTTTAAATATTTAATTTAATATTTTTTTTATTAATATATTAATTAAATTATTTTTTTTATTAATTTAATATATTTTAAAAATTTACTTTTTTTATATAATTTTTATAATAATATAATATTAATTATAAAGTGTTTTTTTTATATTATATTAAATTTAATTAAATAATTAAATAATAATTTTAAATTAAAATATAAAATTATTAAAATTTATAATATATTTAATATTTTTAAAATTTTTTAAAAAATTATATAAAAAATAATTACATTATTAAATTTATTAATTATAGTTATAGCTAATAAACTTATTAACTTGATTAACTAATTAATTAAATAAATATATACCGACTTATTTAATTCTTTAACCCACTAGTCACTTGTTATTTATAAACTTTAGCTAAAGCTTTATAGCTTAAATAAATTCTTTTTTTCTTTATTTTATAATTAATATATAAATAATATTTTAACTAAAAGTTTTGCTTTAATAAAAAAAACTTATTATAATAATCGTAAAATTAAACGAAGTTATTTATTAAAATATTTATTTTATATTATTATTTTAATACTTTTTAATTTTAAAAAACTTAAAAAAGTTTATATTTAATTTGCTAAATTGATTTTAAATTATATAAGTAACATAATTTTTTATATATATTTTAATATAAACTTTGATTTCAAATTAATCATTTATACTAAAGTTTAAATTTTTATATTAATTTAAAATTATTTATTTAATATAACATAGTTAAAAATAACACTGAATCAATAATATAAACAGTAAACTATAAACATGTTTATAAAAAAGTTACTTTTAATTTTACTGCAATAATATAATTATATTTTTAAAGCAATATATATTAAGTTATTTTTATAAAATACTGTTTATTATTAATAAAAAGTGTATAAAAAACTGCTTATTTATTTACTATATATTAAAATATAACTAAAAAAAAAAAATTTCGTAATATGTTTAAAAAACTTAATTTAATATATTTATTAATTTATAAACAATATTAACAAAATATAATAAATAATTAAATTTTTAAAAACTTTTAATATATAATAACTATAAACGAATTTTAAAAAAATATTTATAAATAAATGGTTTATTTAAAAAAAATATATTTATATAACAATTAGCTAATTTTTTTATTTAATACTAATATTAATATTAGTAAAAATATATTTTTTTATTTTAATAGTTTTATAAATTAAAAAGTATTTAATAAAATATATTTTATAAATTATAAAATATTATTTCAAAAAATAAAAATGTAAATATTATTAACTTTAGTATAAAATTACGTAAACATTAATTTATATTACTTAATTTTTATAAACAATATCAACTTTAATATTATAACAACTTATGTTAAAAAAATAATTAAAAAAACAAAAAAAAAATTAAAAATGTTTAAAAAATAAATTTTAAATATATTTAATAAATAAAAAAAAAAAAAGCGATTAGTTAAAATTAACTAAATTATTATAAACTTAGTTATTTAAAATTGCTTTAATATATTTAACTTAATAAATATAGCAGCTATAAAAACTTTTAAAACTACTATAAAACGAAAAAAGTTTATTAAAATAAAAAATTTTATTTTTTATAACAATATAAAAAAAACAAAGTTAATTTTAATATATAGCTTTATAGTTAAATTAACTAGTTTAATATTAATATTAATTAATTTGTTAATAATATAACAAAAATAGTTAATATTAAATTTTATTTAAAAAAAAAAGTTATAAATAATTTATAGCTTTATTTTAATTAATTTTATTTAAATAATATTATGTTTTTAAAAAATTTGCTAATATATTTTAAGCAGTAGTATAAAAATTTAAATAAAAAGCAAAAATTATAAACTAAATTTATTATTTTAAAAATAAAAAACTTATTAAATTTTTAAAACTTTAAAAATAAATTTTACTATTTTATAAAAAAAAAAAGTTATTTAAAAATAAATAAAAAAATTTTTTTATTAACAGTTTATTTTTTAAATAAAAAACTAAGTTTTTAATATATATTTAAACAAAAATATAATATATAAAAATTTTATATTATATATTAAGCAGTTAATTTACAACTTATTTTAAATAAATATTAAAAGTGTAACAATTATTTATTTTAAACTTATTTTAAAAACTAGCTTTTAAGCTTTTGTTTTAATAATACTTTAAAAAAGCTTTTAATGTTATTTATTACTTTAAAAGCTTTTATTTAATTGTAGTTTAATTTAATAATTTTTATTAAGTTTTAAAAACTACTATTTTTAATTTGACTTATTTTAAAATATTTTATTTAGTAATATTTTAGTTAAACTTTATATTAACTAAGTTATATAATGTTTTGTTAATTTATTAGCTTTATATATTTTATATATTTATATATTTTGTATATTATATATTTGTAATTTAGTTTTTTTTTTTTTTTTTTTTTATTTTAAAGTTTTTAATTAATAAAATTAATTATTAAGTTTTTACATTTTTTACAATTATAATATTATTTTAAAATCATTTTATATTTATTAACAAGTGTTTAATTTAAATATATATATTTTTTTTTTTTGTAAAGTTTATATTTAATAAATAAATTAATTTTGATTATATATTTAAAACTGCAATATTAATATAACGTATTATTTATACAGCTAAAAAAAACGTTATAATTAATAATTTTAATAACGAATAATATAATATTAACTAATAAATATAAAATATAATTTTATTTATAATTGAAATAATTAATAATAAAAAAAAAAAAAAATTTTAAATTTGTACTAATTTTATATTAATAAAAAAAAATAGCAAACTGTTTTAATAATAATAATTTCAAATAAAAAAAAAATAATATAACTTTATAAAAATTTTAAATTATGTTGTAAAAAGCTGAGCTATTTTTATTTCAACAATAATTGTATGCTTTTAATAAATAGTTTAATTTCGTTGTTTTTTTTAAAAAAAAATATAAAAAAAATGTATTTAATAATATAACAAATATAAATTTTTATTTTTATAATATAACAGCTTAATTAACATTTAAAAAACAATTAATTAAAATTAATAGTTAATATATTGTTTATTATAATAAAATTAAAATAAAAATTAAACATTTAAAAAAGTTTTTAAATAATAAAAATAAATTCAATATATAAGTTTATAAGTTTATAAACAAGTTTAAAAAAAATAAAATTACTTTTTGTAATAAAAAAAATAAAATGTATTATTTGCTATTTTAATTAAAAAAATTTGTTTTATAATTAATTAAAATTTATTATTAATTAAAAATTAAACTTTTTAATAATATTATAAAAATAATTTAAATTTTAACAATAGTTTATTATAATTTTAATTAAATTATATTTATATAATAAATTTTATTAAAATATTATTATAAATTTTTTAAATAAATAAATATTTATTAATTTATTTTTTAATTTAATAGTTTTATTTAAAAAATAAAAATATTTAAATTAAAATAGTTTTAATTTTTATAAAAATATTTAAATGTTAATTTAAATAATAAAATTTTTAAAACTAATATTAATTTCGATTTAATTTATAAAAAATATTGCAATAAAATAATTAAAACAATTTATAATTATTAATATTTATATAAATAAAACTAAAAAAATAAAGTTATAAAATTAATTAATTTAAAAAAAAATATATATATAAATAAAAAATTTATTAAAAAATAAAAATTTATTAAATTATTTAAAAATAACTAATTTAAAAAGTTAAATTATAAATAAAAAAAAGTTTATTAAAATATAAATATTTATTTTAAATATAATAAAAAAAAATATTAAATTAAAAATTGTTTTTATTAATAAAATATTTTAAAAATTTAAAAATAAAACTAAAATTAAAAAATAATTAAATTTAATAAATTATTTAGTTTAAAAAATTTAAAAAATAAATAAAATTAATAAAAACTTTTATATTAATTTAAATATTTATTATAATTAATATAAATAATTTAAAAAATTTATTAAGTTTTTTTTAATTTATATATATATAAATTAATAAAATTAATATTATAACTATTATTTTATATAATATTAAAATATAAATTAATTTATTAATAAATTAATAATTAATTTAAAAAATTAAAAAATAATTAAAAATAAAAATTATTAAATTAAATAAATCGATTTTTATAATTAATTATTATAATAAAATTATAAACAAAATAAACTAAATATTAAAAATTATATTAAAAATTAATAAATGTTATTTTTTAAATTAATATTTTAAAATTATAAATATAAACTATTAAATAATAATTAATTTATATTAATTAATAAAACAAAATATTTTAATAAATTATTAATATAAATAATTAATTTAGTTTAATTATATTTTTATATTAATAAAACTTTTTTTTATAATTATTATTTTATTAAAAATAAAAATTAAAAAATTTATTAATTTAATAAATTAATAAAATATTAATAAATATAATATAATATTTAAAAAATAATATTATATTTTATAAAAAAATAAAACTATTTTAAAATTTAATTATTAAAAAAAAACAAAAAATTTAAATAATAAAAATAGTATTTGTTGGTACTATATTCGTACATATATTGGACATACTGTGTACGCAGTATGTACAGCCTATATAGTAGACAGCTTAGTCAACTGGACTCCAGTCTAGTCGACTGCAGGTCACCTGACCTACCAGTCACCTGACCTACAGGTCATGTGACCTACAGGTCACCTGACCTGTACAGGCCTATATAACCTGTACAGTAGCCCACACCACCCACATTCTAGACTTAGAAATTGTAGCATTTTGAAGACATAGATCCCTAGTGCTACCGCCTTGCGTACGACCTTCGGTCGTACAGTACTACCATGGTATAGCCAACCGACACTAATTAGTAGTCCACCGGCGACTGCAAATTAGCAAAGTAGAAGAGACAGAACGCGTCTGCCCGTCGGACTTCTGTGCTTTCGGCCTTACACCGTCCCGCCCGACAGGAAGGAAGAAAGAGTCGACTTTGACCGACTTTGTACGCAGCAAGACCTACGTTACTGTCCCGCCCGCCAGGTCGGACGTAGATCGGCCTACGTACAATCGACCAGACTAGACTGCGAGCCACGTCGCAACCCCCTGCTTCGACAACTCTACAGAGAAGAGTCGACTTTTGTCCCGTACACCGCCCGTTAGCGTACGACCGACCGAACAAGACTGTCGATTCGACAACCCCTTCGTACACCTACCTACGGCCCGTCCCAGCCTTGGACCAACATACGAAAAAGAAGTCAAGACCTACACGCATTCCGCCCGCCAGACTACGCTGTAGTCGGCCTACATACGTCAAGTATTTACAACCGTTGTTCCGCCCGCCAGACTACGCTATAAATCGACTTTCGTACGGTCGAGAAAAACGCGACTTAAATCGACGCACTACTTAGACCGGCGCCGACCCCCTACCCCCTCCCCTTACCTCTTCGGACGACGACTTACTATGTCGTTGACCAACCACCCGACCAAGGGCGAGACCAGTCACCTGACCAGGTCAGGGACCAGTCACCTGACCAGGTCAGGGACCAGTCAATTAATCAAGTCAGGGACCAATCAATTGACCGAATCAGGGACCAGTCACTTGACTGGTCCTAAGGTCAGTCAATTGACCAGTCTAGGGACCAGTCACCTGACTGGACCTAAGGTCAGTCAATTGACCAGTCTAGGGACCAGTCACCTGACTGGACCTAAGGTCAGTCAATCGGCCAGTCCGGGGACTAGTCAGCCGACTAGGTCCAAAACTGGTCGAGTACTACCTACGTACGAAGAAATAAGCGAAGGAAGTACTATTCCGTTGGGACTTTGGCGAAAATACACAGACCTAAAGTATTAGTATAACAATTTGAATGAAAATCCACTTAAAAGGACTTGCAAGAAGCACTATACTATGTATTTTGCAACAATGCTGTACAAAAATGTACAATGTTTGGACACAGGGTTTGAGCTTGCAGCAAGTTTCCAATTTATGTACTGACATTGGATGGCCGACCAGTTTAACCAGGTTAACTGGCGGTTTCGGAGAGAAATAATCGCTTAAATCGAAACAGACGGGTCGTACGGCCCTTTTCCAAGGATGTCGTATACCGATAGACTTGTCCGACTTGTTTGCGCTCTGAGGCTATAATAGATCTTTTTAGCTGTCGCTAACAGCTCACTTATTTCGACTATTTGTAAAAGTAGCCCCTGGGACCCCTTTCGACCCTCTAGGACCTTTTTGACTTTTTAGGGCTTCGTAGGACTTTTTTAAACCTTTTGACCCTTTGACCTTCTGACTTTTTCGATCCCTCTTGGTTCCTTACACCTCTCGACCTTTTTCGACTACTTAGGACCCCCCCTTATCCCCTAGGACCCTGTTGACAATCTTTGACCTTTAAAACTTTTGACCTTTTTACTCTCGGTCAGCTTTGGTTTTTTATACTTCTTTAATTTGCTTGTATAATAAGCGATAAATATAAAATGGAATAGTTAACGGATGGAATATGTACAAATAAGTCAAAAAAAGAAAAGTTGCCAGTGTTGATACTATATTCGTATATATATTGGATATACTGCGTATGCAGTATGTACAGCCTATATAATAGACAGCTTAGTCAATTGGACTTCAGTTTAGTTGACTGTAGGTCACTTGATCTACTAGTTACCTGATTTACAGGTCATGTGACCTATAGGTCATTTGACTTATACAGGCCTATATAACCTATATAGTAGCCCATACCACTTACATTCTAGACTTAGAAATTGTAGCATTTTGAAGACATAGATCCCTAGTACTACCGCTTTACGTACGACTTTCGGTCGTATAGTACTACTATAGTACAGCTAACTGACAGTATTAAATATTATTAAAAAATTTTATATAATAAAATATTTAATTTTAATATATTTGTTTTAATTAATATAAAAATTATTATTTAATTAAAAAAAATATAATAATAATTTAAATTAATTTTATTAAAAAAAACTTTAAATATTTAATAAATTTATTTTAATTTATTATATTATTATTTATTTAATATTTAATTAAATAATTAATATTAATATAATATTTAAAAAATTT
>MU378279.1:0-72781 GCA_022495175.1 Hypoxylon argillaceum | reverse complement strand
AACCAAACAAGTCAAATAAGCGCTTTTTGCGATCAATCAAGGCAAATCACGTCAAAAGCCGTTTATTTGACTTGTTTTACCTGTGTGGAGCGCTGCCTAAAGTTGTAACCGTGTTACAGGTCCAAAACGGTTATTTAGTAAAAAAGCAATTCCTAAAAACAGCCGGTCCCAAGTCGTATTAATTGTCATAGACCCAAGACAGTGACTAAAGAATAAGACAGTCACCGGTAAATAGGTAGGTAAGTCGGTTAATAGGTCGGTCGGTTAGTCGGTTAATAGGTCGGTTAGTCGGTCGGTCGGTATGTAAGTAAGTAAGTAAAGTGGGGGTGTAAAAGAACCAAAAGAAAAGTTCTGTTACCTGGTCGCTTTAATTACTAGGTTTGATTTACTGGTATATATATAGAAATCTAGTCACATTATATATGTTACGGTTGGGTTTGAACTACAAGTCTACGGTCTACGGTTACGAAGTATTTCGATTACACTACATTACAAGTTTTACGATATTCGCGGTCGCAGTAGCAGCAATTATAAGGCACGTAAGTTGGTCGAAAGGTAGAAAGGTGGGTCGGCGGCAGGTACGCAGGCAGGCAGGTAGGTAGGTAGGTAGGTAGGTAGATGACGGTCCGAGACAGCCGTGACTGTGTCGGACAGAAAAGGGTCATATAACAGGCCGTGACAGTCTGATTTTTAAAAAGTATTTCTAGTATGCAATAGTCTTTGGTAAATAAGAGGTCTCGAATAAATGATTATCACTGTGATTATTTTGGAAAATTAAAAATCATTTTGTAACCTGTATGACAGTTTCAGAAGTGGTGATAATCTCGGTGATCGTCTCCAGTATTCCCCCCCCTCGCGCCAACACATTTCCTGATGCCTAAGACCATTCTTCCCCTCTGCCCGGATACTACCTCAAAAAACATCTCTCATAAAAATTTTCTCATAGCTGAACCCCATCGAGAGATCTAGGTGGCACATTACCTGGTTCTCTAAAAGTTCGATGGCTTCTTCGCCTAATCGGCAACAGTATCGCTCATGATACGTTTTTCTGCCCGCAACCGAATGACGAACCTTAAGCCCACTAAAGGTGGTCGTCCTCATATGACCCCAGCCTCCCCCTGGAGCAATGCTAGACGACTCCTGGAACTCGTATACATAACTCCCATTTTCACCTTTATACACGAACCACTCGTGTGCAGTAAGTATGAACTCCTCTAAGCTAGGGAAATATAGATGTAGCAGTTCTTCGATGTCAGGCGACGGAATCGATTCGCTTACCGGCTTGGGCCAGGTACTGCGACATGGCGTCAGCTCGCCGTTCAGGCCAGGTATGCCAGACGGGACAATTAACCGGCGGATCCGCCGGAGGTCGTCGGGATTGAAGAACTCGAGCGCTTCCAGGTACCCGCCCGTCGCTAAGCACAGCGAGTCAATACGGAAGTTAAACCAGCGGAAGGCCCTCATGTCTGGATGGGCGAAGGAGGGCTCGTAGCATCGAAGGGTTTCGCGGCGGGATTCCACGTTGACGGACCCCGAGGCGGGGAGGCGGTTTTCAGTCCCGGGGCGCAGGAAAGAGGTGTCACTGATGGGATATAACGAGATGGTTCTGGGCTGCCAAGAATGTCTCCATATTTTGAGGCGGAGCTCCGTTGGGAGTTGGCCGAAGAGATGAAACACTCTTGCTTCTTGTTGCCGTCGTTGGGCTTTGGTTGGCATTATGATGGGCAACAAGATGGGATTCTTGGGTTGCTAGTGTGAAGGTGTGCGAGCAGTGCTGTAAGTGGTTTGGAATAGGTATGTGAAGAAGTGTGATAAGAATGGACCAGTGGATTGTAGATTGTATGTGCTGAGAGAAAGGAAGCATATGAGTTGTGTGTGAAAGAGGAAGAGTGCCTACCTTTTATGTATCTTCCTAGATAATACGTAAGTCTTTGTAAACAATGCGCGGCGGTTGAAACCGTAGCAACCTACGAGGATAGCAGCGCGAAGCTTAAATAATTCGTTGCTTGGTAACGTCTCTAAGTTCAATTCATCTACAACTTAGAAGTAGGATAGGTTCAGCCCTGCAGATGGCCCACATGTGAGGCCGCCTCCCGTACCGGCGACCACTCGTTAGCAGCGGCGCTGTATATACTTCATCGAATTTCAAGAATTCTAATAAGAAACTCAAGCTTTGCATAAAGCTTAGTTGCAAATTCATCGACGTTTACTTTACGATATTGGGGGGTTGGTGGGCGGGGGGCGAGATAAGCTCCGTGAGTTTTGACAATATCAAGGAAATCCTTCAAATGCGGTAAGTCGGTAGGGGTGGCTATGTCGTGTTGGAAATACAGGGGGTAAATTAGGCCCTGTAATTTGACCCCCAAGGATCTAACCAGAAGGGGGTCCCTTCTGCTTCAAGGGGTTCCACTTCCCTACCTATTTTGCTTCGAACAGCAGTGACACACACACAACAACAATAATACACCAATCCATCTGATTATTTCTAACAAGACGCGATATCATGTGACTTGCTCATCGGGTATTAGGTATCTAGGTAACCACATGCATACATAACGCAAAAGTATTAAACCTTATAACAACATATAAGATTAAGCGATAAACGTTTTTAGGTTATGTACTTATGCGTAGTCTATGTACATTACCTAGGTATTTCACACGATATAGATACCTACAGTAGTATTTTTACATTGGTAGAACAACCAAAACGACTAGTAGAAAGCCCGGTCTTCATCTGTCACTAATACCTAGTACCGCGGGGGATTCTACGCTCAGATTAGTCTAGTACGGTTATTTATAGCGGCCTAGACTTGTTGAGCTCATGGGCGTGACTCTGGTGATTAGCTCGCCTAGAGATGCTGTTAATAATATAGATGAGTACCTAATTCAAAAAGGAAGAGTGATGAATAGAGCTGCAAGGCAAGCTAATATGACGACTTATTAGCACATAAAAAGAGAAGTTAGACGTGTCAAATATTCGCCTGAAGCCACCTGCTCTATATGAATATCCTTGCCGTTTTCATCTCATTTGGACTTTCAGTTATACATATCTCTATCATGAGAAACAATATAACAACCACTCATTTTATCTAAGTTCGACTATCATTAACTTTTCTCAGCCACTCAGCCACCACATTCGCTTAGTACGAAATTGCAACTTGCTTGATCGGAGAAATAGGGGTTTAAGATAAGGAAGTAGGTAGGCGCTCAAGCGCTATTTTCTAGGTATAATCGGTTTGGTATGTACAAACCAATAGACACCAAACGCAAAAGTGGAAACATATTTATCGCAAGCTTACTTCAGTTTGTAGGTGGCCTAGATATAGTATATTTACGATGATACCTAGATAATACCGTGCCAAACAAAATAAAAGTTATTTACTTTAGTTATGCAATCGAGGGCCTTTCTCAAGCTTAGGTACCTAAGGTACATAGGGCTCAGGCTAGACTATGCTCAAAGCGGTGTGGCTCAGTTGCGATTCCAATTATCTTGGTTCTCGGGAGGCCCTCTCTGCCTTTGGACGGAACTGGAGATGGCGCGACACACCGATCCCGCAGCAGGCTTAGCGGCAACAAGAACGGGATAGCTTTGAGCAGGGCCTCGCTCCTCATACAAAAAGACGCGACTATCAAAAATGACATTTGACATGGTGCAGGTATCGGCCCGTTCCCCTGCAATAGCGTGGACGAGTACCAACATCATAGTTCTTTCGAGATCTACTTAGTACATGGCAATTGGCCGTAGTAATGGGCTTTGAAATACCACTCTACAGCCTTGCATATTGTTGGTGCTCGGTTGCAATGATCATCATTGTGCATCTAGCCCTGGCTCTTTACCGGGGGCTCGTAATTTCGGGAGGGTTCTTGACTAAACGAACCCTGCATTCATTGAGCACGACATACTTAGATAGGTACTCTGTAGGAAAGTAAGACAAAATATCAATTCTCCTTTCGCTCACCTCTACATAATGTAATTCGGAACTGTCGGCGTTTATGTCGAGTCGCATTGCATTCTTCTAAATTTCCAAACCCTCACCGAGCCAAATTCCCTCGAGCCAATACCTGACCGACGTGCCTTATGAGTTCCATAAAGACTCGACATACCTGGCATAGGAGGAAGCTGGGGAGGATAGCAAAATGGAACCGGACTGGGCGACCCTTGCTACCACGCCGGGCGGAATGGCGCCAGCGGGTATGACTTCGAACTTAATCAATCCGGAGTCGAGGGCGTGGAATGTGGAACTCACTATTGGCATCACGCTTATACCTGCGATTCTCCTCGTGGGGTTGCGCCTCTACGCTCGCCTCGGGCTTGCTCGAAGCCTCGGGGTTGATGATTGTACGTCGTGCTCGGCATGAAATTCCCACGAGTATATATGGAAAGCTGACTTGACTGTTTGTCAAGATGTCTGTGTCCTAGCTGCAGTTCGTCACCCCAACTCTTTCTTCTCGAGCAACTTCTGTTAGGCTAGATAAATTGTTATTAACCTAATGCCTCCCTTCTAGGCAACCACTATTGTGTTCAATGGGCTGGTATTGTCTTGTACGTCTCTTTCGAGTTTCATGGAATATTCTGCGCGTTCATGGTATCGCTAATAGCCCTCCTGTGCAGTTTTAGATAGACCTGGAGGGGGTGCTCTCGGGCCTCATATTTGGAACGTATCTGTTCTGCGACTTCTTCGCTATCAATGGGTAGGTATTCTACCACTCGTCCTTCAAACTGCTCACAATCAACTTAACAAGTCACAGCCTGCAATCGTTGAATCCGTTTTTCTACGCATAAGCAATACCCTAATCAAGGTATCGCTACTCACCTTTTACCTCCGAATTTTCAACCCTGTACCGAGACTTAGATTGATGATCTGGATTGGATTGGTTGCCGTGATTGGGTTTCTGGCTGCCATTCTTATCGGGACTTTGATATTGTGTCACAACTCCTCTGAGTTCGCTATACCGAAGCAATGTAGTCAAAATACACCACTTTTTACAACTGCGGGAACAATATTCTCAGTCATCTCCGATTTCTACATCCTTTTCATCCCGATTCAATTACTACCGTCATTAAAGCTCTCTCGCAGACGCAAGGTTGCTGTTGGTAGTGTCTTTTTAGTCGGATTCTTGTGAGTTGATGGTTACAGACTAAATGTGGGCTTTCTTCTGAGGCAATGGTTGGACTAACTTGGATATACTAAAATGCAGCGCTTGCCTTGCCGGAGTGACGAATCTAGTAATCCGATTTGCCAGATATCTTCCAACACAGCTTAATGACTTCACGTGGTATGTCATTGATACCTACATTACCAAGTGAGTCCACGACCCGCGGTCCTTGCGTGCACATATAATTGGCTGTCCTTTGCGCACCACTGACAAGGACGTCTAGAGTTGCTGAGACGAACATCGGGCTGATATGCGCTTGCATGCCTGTCGTCTCTCCGGTTGTCGTGGGACCAATGCGACGCCTCTCCGCGCTCTTCAACTCTTGGTTCCGCAAACCAAAGGTGGAGATTCCCGGGAGTAGGGGCTATCGGGATGTTCTGGCCCCAGGGTACACAGATTCCCAAGAGCAAGGAGATTTGACTATACCACGAGCTACACTCACAGGCCTATATACGTTAGTCCGGAAAATATCTGGATCTAGAGACATGCTCGGGGAACCTATGACAATGGGCACACTACCCATACATAGCGACCTATCCTCACACTCCCTTACACACGGTAGCTACATCACCAACCAGCATCAATCTAGCAGGGACGCATTCTTGGTAGATCAATCATCCTCTCGATGAGATAATCGCGCAAGCGCCGGGCGAATCCAGAGCACAGGAATCGGGCTCGGTCTATCTATTAGATCATCATGCCCTGCTGTATTCATAAAAGGAAGAGCCGTTTCCCATGTGAAATAAATCAGCGCACTTACGTAACCAGAATAAGCATTGAACGAGGCAAGTAGAAGCGCATGGCAGGGCCGCGTACGAGGGGACGTAATCATAATAGAGAGTCACGGCTGGGAGAGGATTCTCATCTTCTATGTGACCATCTGGCCTAGTTGTATGTACTTGAACAATGGACGGCCTGGGAGGGCATCATAATAAAATGAATGTTACAACCGAATCTACTGTCACTTTGTGTGATATTTAGCTTAGAGGTTGACAAACTTCAAGGTCGCCTGCCATATTATCCTACGTAAACCATGAGCACCCGTTATGGCAGAAGAAGGCGTAAATGCTTACGTCGCGTTTAAAGCCAGCTAGACCAAGCTTACATGGGACTGTGTACCTGCTATTGGCGAAAAGGTTGCCAGTTATGACAGGTTTATGCCCGCCTAAGTAGTACCGAGCGAGGTTCTCCTGTGAAAATGTGCGCAATAGAGTCATCTGCTTAGGAGAGGCTCTAAGTGCGGGTTTCAGGTGACTCATGGCAGACTTGAACATACCGTCAAATCACGACGAGGAGAACTGGCGGTGGAGACGCGCTTAATAGTATAAAAAGGAGGAGGACTTTATTTGTGTTTGCGCGACGCAGGACTGTGCAAGATTTGTGAACTTTGGTCAGATTCTCACACCGGCGCCGGCTTGCCGAGACACTCCCTTAATAGCACAGCACAACAGCCCAATTATTATACCTACCGTATTACCATTTCACCAATAGTACGAGGGGCTAATTTCTAGTTATTTAGATGATACTTATTTTGAAATATGTAGTAGCTAGGGTTGTATTTTTTACATCTATAAGTAAATGGCCGCAAAGGCCGGTAGTGCACTGCGTAGTTGAATACCCCGGGATACCCCGGGATACAGAGAACGAGCGCAAGGTGTACTTTAGCTACCTTGTTAGTTCTCTTTAACATTTCCAACTTCCTGGTAGCATGTGTGCTTCCCCGGGAAATTCGTGTGTTAAGGGTTTGGAATGTAGCCATTGGTACACAGCGTCCGATGATAGATAGGATAGCCTGAATATTTATATACACCTCATTTCGACTACCTAGCGTTAAGTAGACAACGGAGTAATCACTAGTGCCGCTGTGGTATTATATCTAAGTATTTTGTTACGTTGTTTTCATGATATATAAGGTCCGATTTGTTCATTTGTGGTTCAAAAAGCCCCTTTCGCAGATATCGTTATTATTGACTGTCTACTCTTCCTGTATCAATGACTACCTCATCGTACCATTGAGACCCAACTAAAGAGTCTATCCCGCCCAAGGGAGTCCGGTATTGTGAACTCGACTATCTCTGAACAGTCGAAATGTTCCCAGACGACATATCTATGACCGATGACACGGCATGACTCCCATCACTGCCACCTTCCATCGCCATCATAATCTGCCTTATGGGAGCCCCATCGTTCCCAGCGAATCCACGGCCGATGATGATCTCAGCCAACATCCGCAGCTGCATGGGAAACCGGGGGTCTCCGTAATGCTCGATGATATCGCTCTTCTCAACAGCACAGCGAAGGTCCTGCCAGTGTTCCGTGCTCATGCCGAACTTCTCACACGCCTTCACTTTTTCGGCATTCCACCAAGGAGGTAACAGTCCGGCGCAGGAGCCAGCCCGTCGCAGAAACTTGCGGAAGCCGACAATACCAGATGATGCGCCGCCGTAGAGGCTATCGATAGCAGCTTCTCCTTCAAATTTGTACTCGTCCTCAACTCGCAGGCGGTACGCATCGATCAGCAGACCTACCATGTATGGGTTAACATAGATACAGTTTCAAGTCATCTAGCATAGGAACATCACAGCACGTTTCAAGGCCGGCTTGGCTAGGTGTTAGTACTCACTGCAGAAGGCGTCAGCGTTTAGAATTCACTAAGGGAGACGGGCGTTTGCACATACCGGTAGACATCGTCCTCTGGTCGATCATGTAGGTAGGTATGATTGTCGATTCGCGTAAAGGGTTTGGTGATGGGCGTGTCTAGGCCCTTTGGGGGGGAGAGTACGGTACCGGCCTTGGGCGGCTCATGAGCCTGTTTGCCGCAGATCTTCTTGTGCGCCTTCCAGTGGGCCTTCTGGCAGTCCCGGGAGCAGTACAGCGTCGTCGAGCACTTGGCACACTTCTTCAGATCGGCCGAAGCCTTCTTACAGCTGCTGCAGGTACCTTGCATTGTTGGTGAGAGCTAGGTCTCTTGTTGCCGGTAATGAGGACCGAATGATAGTTAGGAGAGGGGAGCTAGGAGTTTTAGCAGAGACATGTATCTATGTACCTGGGCCCAGCCTTTTGATTGGATGGCGGCGTGAGTCAGCTCTACGCTAGGGTGTAGGTAAGTGCCGGAGCGGTTAGCGACATATGCGTAAGAGTGGAGTACATGGCTTTGGCGGTACACCTGACCGCCCCGGATTTTGGGGAACGAGGCAAAGTACATGTGCGTCCCCACCGAAGTACCATACATACTACCTGGGGACCCGGTTCGCGGTTCTATTAGCCTACATGCGTAGAAGTAGGTAGTTTAGATGCACGTCATTACCTGGAAATGTTATTCACACACGAATTCAGATAATCAAAACTAGCTTAGGTGTTCACATAGAAAAGCATGCGACTTCATCCGTGTATATAAACGCTAGTAATACGCCAATAAAGCATTAAACGAAGGCTCCTCTGATAACTGCGCAGCAGTAAGCCGTTTCTCGGGGAGGTACTCGAACCCTTTCCTGAAAACCTGCAGAGCCAGCTCACGTTCCTCGCGACTGATCTCAGGTCTAAGGTAATCTAACCTCTCTTCGAGAGTAATAAGGTCCCCCTGAGTACGAGGCATTTCGCCCGTGTGATCGTACCACCAATCTTGGCCTGCCCCTGCAGAAACAAAATGACCGCGCCAATGAGCTGGAAATGGTCCCAACATCCCTACGAGACGATGCACGAACGTTAGCCCGTCGCTGTAGACGATTTCAACGCGCGTACAAAGTTCAAAGACAATGCACATGAAGCTCCACATGTCGCTTGCATCACTGGGCTGCACACCATGAAACCGTTCGGGGGCGCAGAAGAGCAGCGGCCGCTGACATGGGTTCTCCAGGACAGTTCCAGATAGAATGGAATGCCCGAAGTCGCCGAAGCGACAGGTGTTGCGGAGCAAGTCATTTGGAAACTGAACCGGCTCTACAAGGTCTCCGCCGCCTTGATCCTCAGAAAGTTGGACCTTGCGTGGTCGGCCTACATGGCGATATATCTTGTCCTTTGACCATTGGTCCATGCCGGGAGCGATATCCCACATCACAGAGCCGTTGTTAATATCTGCGGCATTGGTTAGTTGGATCAGACTTCAAGATACAACAGATGGCACTGGCCTCCGTGGACGACACCGGCTGCATGCAAACGCTTCAGGCCCTCGAGCAGATTTCCGACCCCCCGCATCCGAAAAGCAACAGGAAGTGAAAAACAAGCAGTATCAAGACTTGGACCTCGCCAAGGGGAGACAAGAAGGACGCGAGGTACACCCATGGGATCTATGAATTCGAAAGCTGCCTCGAAGACAACCAGATAGTCAGAGATGTCATGCGCAGCTCGACGGACGATTTCCTGGTTTATTTGAAGCTCGTGGGTTCCGCGCGCGCCCAGGCTCGAGATTTTGAGGGCAACCATTCGTTTTGCGGTGGAGTCATGAGCGAGCCAGACCGTAGAGAACCCTTCCCAGCCAAGTTTGTGCACGATGGTGAATCCATGACCGATGGGAATAAACTGGCCAACACGAATGGGGAGGTACCAGTTGCTGAGGCAAGACGATTAATCCAAGTGCGAGTGAGAATGTAGTATAGAGGACTTACTCGTAGTATTTTCCCTGCGGCTCGGATTCTGACTCAACGTCATACATAATATCATCTTCATCGACATAGAAACCATAGTCGGTATTAGTATTAACGACAGGCATTCTGGGGTGTTCAGGCAAATTACGTCGATGACTTCTCTCAACTAGTCTAGAAAATGGGGGTTTGAATATAAGTCGATTTGGAAGGGAGGAAATAAATAGAAAACCTAAGTTAAGCTCTAATCCGTGTGATTTGAGGCGCTTATATTCAGCTCTGAAAATACGTCGCTTGGCAGCTGTGTGGCTTAGGGTAGTACAAAGGGATTCAAGGGATAAAGATTTAGTAAGGAGGCCGGTAGCTTAAGGCCGGGGTTAAAATCATTGGCAATATATTAAAATATAAAGAATGATTTGGGTTTTTTTATAAATATATAAAAACTTTTATATACAAAAAAACATAATATTAAAAAATTATAATTATACCTTTTTATTTTATAAATTAAATATTGATATAATTCAATTTTATTAATTATTATTTTTCATAATTTCTTTTGTTTAGGTTTTTTCTTTTAATTATAATTTTATAGTTATTTGTTAAACTAACTTTATTCATAATTTATAAAATGCATCATAAATTCAATCTATTTGCCTATTAGTTCCCGCACTCTTGGTCACAGATATTGCATCCATACCTTGTAACTATCAGGTAATACTGTGACCTTTCGACATTATCCATACTTAGGAGTTGGATCTGGCATCAGTAGTGAGACATGTGTATCTAGCACGCTACTACCATCCCCTTTTCATATTGATCTCGTCGATGCCCTTCCTACATGCCTTAGCATTGTCCAGCGCGGTCGGCATATCTGAATGGATACAGAACAAAAAGGGGTGCCCATTGAAGCCCATTTCAAACGTATTTCCTTCGTTATCAACCGCCAAATCGTCCAAACCAATCGACATAGTCCGAGAGTATATGTCATCAACTGTTGCGAGTTTGCTTTCGCTTACAGATGTTGAAATATGAGTAGCTAGTAAAACCGGTAGCTAGATACTTCGCCCTACACACATCTGCCATATATACTAAAAGTATCACTTTATTATATAGAGTCTAGACTTATTCTTTAATCTAATATTTTATTAATATATACAATATATTTATTGTTTATAATTTACTATTTAACAAGTTATAAGCTTAAAAGTTTATAACTATTTACTTTATTTTTTTGCTATATATTTATTATTTTTATAAAAATATTGTTGTTACTTTTTTAAAGCTAAAAAGTATTAAAAATAAAACTTATTTATGCTATAAGTAAAATTATTTATTTATTTGTAATAGAAGCTTATAAGCAGCAAATACTATTAAAATTAAGTAATTGTTACTTTTTTGTAAAAAGTTTTAATATATTTATTATAGGTGCAACATTATAAATTTAAGTTGTTTTATATTTTATTATACTTTTTAATTTTATATTTATTATTTTATTAAAAAATTACTACTATTTTTAACTTTTAAATATTATATTGTTAAATAGTTAAAATTTTATATAACAAAAGCAATATATAACTTATTTTAAAACATTTAAACTATTTTTATTTCTAAAAATTATTTCAACAATTAGTAAATTATAAAAGTAAACAATTTAATAAAGCAAGTAAATATAGCTTAACAATTTCGATTTAATTTAAAATTACATCTGAAGTTTTAATTAAAATCGTTTATAAATATTTGTTGAATAATTACTAGATATAACTTGAAAATTTAACTATTTATTTTTTTTATATGTTTTTGTTTTTTTAATAAAGAAAATTTTTTATATTTTATTTAAAAACTTAAAAACAAAAAATAAACTTGTTTTTTTTTTAAAAACTTTATAAATAACAACTATATTTTTATTTTTTTAATACTTCTATTATTATTACTTTGTTTACTTTTTTTATTTTTATTTTGTAAAATATTATTTATTTTTATATTAAAAAATATTAACAACGTTAATTTTTTTAGCTTAAAAATAATAACAAAATTTTCAATTTTAATACTTGTTAATTTTTTTTTTAACTTATTTGATTTTAAATTTAATACTGATAAACAAATACTAAGTTCAATTTTATTTAATAATAACGATTTTATTTTAAGTAAATTTACTTTAAATAATTTTATTTTAAATAACTTTTTATATTTTTTATTGATTGCAAGTTAATATAAATAACAAAAAAAATACTAGCAGCTTTTAAAGTATTATTATATTTGAATTTTTTTTCAAATATTTCCGCTTTAGAAAAAAAATAGAAAATTATATTGCTGTTATAAACTATTTCAATATATTTTCTAATAGTACTAAAACAATCAAACTAGTAGAAATTGCAAATTTATTAATTAATACTAATTTATATAAGTTTTAAAAAGTATAAAATATAATATAACAAAAAATCTTTAGTTATTTTAAAACTTGGTATAGAAAAAATATATAAAAAAACTTAAAAGTATATTAAGTCGAAAAAAAAGTTAATAATAAAAATTAATAGAAGTTTTTTATAGTTATAAAAACTTAAAT
This sequence comes from Hypoxylon argillaceum, assembly GCA_022495175.1. NCBI lineage: Eukaryota > Fungi > Ascomycota > Sordariomycetes > Xylariales > Hypoxylaceae > Hypoxylon > Hypoxylon argillaceum. The sequence continues at coordinate 60,481 of MU378279.1, read as the reverse complement.
ATATTTAAAAAAGTTTTGACTTGTAAAAAGTACAGCTTTTTAAAACTTGCTGTTTAAGTAAAAAAATATATTATTAGCTATTGAATTAATAGTTACAGCTTTAGTAGTTAAACTATAATCGATCAAAGCTGATTTTAAAAAACTAAATAAAACTTGTACTATTAAAAAACTTTTTTTATTAATAAAGTTTTTTTAAATATTTAAAAATAACTATTTTTTTTTTGTTTTTATATTTTTATAAACATATTATTTTATAACAATAAAAAAACTTATAAAAAACATTTTATAAAAAGAAATAATTTTTTAACACGTTTTTTTAAAAATATAACAAAAAAAACAATTTAAAAAAATTGCTGCTTAAAATACTATTAAAGCTATACTATTAACTAAGCAATAAAACAACAATTATAATTATAATTATAATTATAATTATAACAAAAAAAACAGCAAAAAGTTATTACTTAGCTATATTTATTATATTAATATTAAATAAAAAGTTATTTTTTATAAGTTTAAAAACTGCTTTTTCGAATTTTTAAATAAAGCTTTAACATTTTAAAAGTTTATTTTAAAAAATAATAGCAAACATTAAAAAAAAAACAACGTAAATATAGCAGTACTAGTAGCAACTGATATTGTTATTAACTTTATTTTTACAATAGCGTTTAAACTGCTAAACTTTATTTTTTTAACAGCTAAAAATAATATAATAAAAAAAGTATTAAAATATAAACTCGGCATTTTTATTAAAATGTTTAGTAGTTTTAAACAAGTTAGTTAATTTTTAATAGTAACACTATAAAACTTAATAAAAATAGTTCTATTAAACTTTAGTATTAAAAAAGCTCTAATAGTTTTAAATTTTTTAAATATGCTATAAAAAAAAGCAAAAAAACTAATAAAATAAATAATAAACTATATAATTTTTAATAGCAGCGTTAATTAAACAAATTTTAGTAATAAATTATTTTTTATTAAATTATGTTTATATAATGGACTATTTGTTTATAAAATTAAAAATATAATTATAACTTTTAAAAAAATAAGTACTGCGAAATTTTTAATAGTTGTTAATAAATAAGTAAAAGTAGTAACTATTACAAATATTATTTACTATTTAAAACTAAATACAAATTTAGTTTCAATATTATAATTAGCAAAAAAAAAAGCTGAATTTTTGTTTTATATAAACAAAGTTTAAGCAGTTATAAAAAAGCATACTTTTTTTATAGCTTATAAAGCTGTTAAACTATATATAATAAATTAACTAAATAAAAAGTTATAAATAATTATATTTAATGTTATTTTTTAAGTATATTTTGTAAACTTTATTTTAAAAGTATAATATAAATGTTTTAAATATATAAGTAATAAAAAAATATAAAACTTAATAACAATAATTAAAAAAATTATACTTTAAACTTAGTATTGCTTATATAAAGTTTATATAAAAAAAAAAATATAAGCAAAACTATATAGTAACAAGCTTTTTAAAAATATTTATTTTATAAATTTTTTTTATTTAAATAAACTTAGTATATTTAATAATATGCTAAAAAAATATAAAAGTTTTAAAAAATAAATAGCAATTGTTTATAATAAAACTAGCAAAATTTAAGCTATATTTTTTTAATAGTTAAAAAATTAGTTTTTAAAATTTAAAAACTTTTTAAAAAAATAAAAAAAACTTAAATGTTGCTGCTACTATATTACTATTAATAAATTTAATATATATATAAGCAAAAAATTTATTACTTTTTATATTTAAAAAAACATTGTTATTAAATATTTAGCAATTAAAAAATACTAATAAAATAAAAAAATAAAAAAAAATATTTATACTTTTAAAAATTTTATTTAGTTATTTATATATATTACTGCTATTAAATCAAAGATTTTATTAAAATATTAGTTTATTTTTATTTAAACTGCTGTTTATATTAAAAATAAAAAACAGTTTAAAAAAACTTATTTAATACTTTATAAAAATTTTTACAAAAAAGAATTAAACTGTTTATATATAATAATTATAAAAGCTATAAATAAATACTTGCTGCTGTTAAAATTTAATATATTAAAATTAAAAATTATTTTTTGCTAAATATTTAAATATAAAAATAATAGTAATTACAACTATATAATTTTAAAATTAAACAATTATATTGTTATAAACGTTTATAATATCTAATTTAAAAAGAAATATTTTTATATACTTATTAAAAAAGCTAAAAAAGCTTTTAAAAAATAACAAAGATTTTTATTATTTATATCGTTTAGTAAGCAACAATAAAAACTAGCAAAAAAATAAAATATTAAAATAATAAAGCAATTATTATTGCTTAACAATTTTAAAGTAAAGCTTGAACTAAATTTTTATAAACTTTATAAATTAGCTAGTTCAATTAACTATAAAAAGTTTTTAGTATTATTATTAGTACTATTAAACAATTAAAAATTTTTAATATTATTAATTATTAAATTAAAAAGCTTTAAATTAAATGTTTTAAAGTATTATTACAACTTTAAGTTTAAAATATAAATATTAAACTTTATATGCTATAAACTAAAAGCTATATTACTTAAATTTAAAATAGCAATAGCTGCACTATTATTTATATTATTAACTGTTAAAATTAAATTTAAAAGCTATAAATAAGCTAAAAAAAATATACAATAGTTTTAGTAATTAAAAGCTATAAGTTTAAAACATTAGTTACTAATTAATAACTATATATAAACATTGTATAAATTACTTGTTAAAAAAAACCTAATAAGTAATAAATAAATATATAAAATTAAACAAAGTTTAAACAGAAAAATTACTTAGTATAAAATATACTAAGTTGTTAAAAACTTTAAATAAGTTGTTAATAAAAATTATAACAAGACTTTTATATTAATAATTAAATTAATAAGTTATAAAACTATTTTTATTATTACTGTTGTATTAAATTTTAAAATCGAACAAATAAATATTAAAACTACATTTTTTTATAAAAAAATAAAAAAAAATATATATATTTAACAATTTTTTAAATTTAATAATAGTACTAAAAAAGTATACAAGCTAAATAAAGCTCTATATAAACTAAAATAAGTACTGAAAATATAGTATCAAATATTTGCTAACTTTTTAAAAAAACTTAGTTTTAAACTGCTAAATTTAAACATTAAAATATTTACAAAAAAATATATTTATATTGTTATTTATATAAATAACTTATTAATTATTAAATTATTAAAAAATAAAATTGATATAATTAAAAAAGCATTATTAACTAGATTTAATATATAAAACTTAAAACTATGCTTATATTATTTTAAAATAGTTATTTTTTAAAATAAAAACAATAAAGCTATATATTTTAGCTAAAAAGTTTATTTAAAGAAAATAATTTAAAATTTAAAATAATAAAAAGTTAATGCTATTAATATATTTATTAATATTAATAAAATTTTTAAACTAGCTAAAAGTTTTAAAATTTATAAAAAAAATCTATAGTAGTATATAAAAGTAATAAAATGTTTAATATATGCTATATTAAATATATAACTAAATATTATATATACTGTTTTATATTTAAACTGTTATATAAAAAATTTAACTATTAAATATTTTGCAGCTGTTTAATAAATATTTCGATATTTATACAGCATTATCAACTTATAGCTATATTATTAAAAAAATTTATAAAGCTTTATAAGTTAAACTAATATTAATTAAATTAAATATATTTAAACTAAACGATTTATTATAAAATATATATTTTTAATTAGTAATAGTACAATAAGTTAAAACTTAAAAAAACAATTAAACATTGTTTTATTTTTATATAAGTTTAAATTAATAAAATAAATATAAGCTATAAAAAAAGCTATTTAGTTTTAATATTTACTAATTAAACTAAATATTATTAACGAACTAGTAACTGTTATTATTATTTATAAAAATAACTAAAAAGCGATTATTATAATTAAAAACTTATAGTTTTATAGCAAAATAAAATATGTTTTAATTTAATAAGCTTTTTGCTGAAAAGCTATTTAACAAAAAAATATAGATTTTTAATAAGTTTTTATATCAAAATAAATAGTTAATAAGCTTACTAAGCTTTTTTTTAAAAACAAATTTTTAGTTTTTAAAAATGCTTTAAGTTTAAAAAAATAACTTAAATAAAAAAAAAACAGCTAAGTTTTATATTACTTTTTTATTAATAAATTATTTTAAGCTTTTTTTTATTATTAAAGTTTATTAATTAATACTTAATTATAATTACTTAAATATTTAATTAATATAAAAAATTAAACAACTATTACATTTAGTTAATTTTTACGATTTAAATAGTACTATTTATAAAACTTTTAGTTAATGTTATTAGCTAATATATCTGTTTATAATATAAGATTTTATTTTATAAAATAAACTTTTGTTAATTTAAAACAATATTTTAAGATTTTTTACGATTTAACGATTAAAAAAGTCATTTTAAAAAAACCGATATATTTAAGCCGACTTATTTAATTATTTTTTTAAATTAACTATACTTTTAAAACTTTTAAACAAATTTTTATTTAATTTAAAAACATTAGAACTAAAAATAAAAGTTTATTTATAACAGTTTAACAAATTAATTTTTTTAATATTTATAAACTATTTTAAACTATATTAAAAACTTAAAACTATTTTATATATATATTTAAAACTTATTTTTTTTTACAATAAACAAAACTAAGTAAACTAAATAGCTTATATATTAAATATTAAAATATAAAACACTTTTAAATACTTTGTAAAATCAACAAATATTAATAAAAGCTATTTTAAAATTAAAATATTCAATATACTAAATAGACCGATTATTAAAAACTAATAAAAAAACTAAAAATAATATATATTTTTAATAACAATTATTAAAACTAAAAATACGAAAAAAAAATATATAATAATATAAAACTGCGATTTTATAAAAACTACTAATTTTATAAAGTAAAAAACAGTATTATTTAAAAAGTAATAAAACTTTATTAAATATTTTTAAAATAAACGGTATATAACTAAAATATAAATCTAATATAATATATATATAAAATATAAAAAAAAAAGCAAATATTTTATTAATTTACTAGCAAAAATAAAAAAATAAGTATAACTAAAAAACTTATTTTATTAAAATTTTAAAAACATATATTTTAAAAACTGTATATAACTTTAAACATAATAAAAAATAGTTATAAAAAACAAATAATAATAGCTTTAAGTAAATATATATAGTTTAAATAGAAGTATTGAAATATAAATAGCTAATAAAGCTAATAGCTAGATATTTTGTTTTATATATATTTGCTATATATACTAGAAGTATTACTTTATCATATAAAGTCTAGACTTATTTCTTAACTTAATATTTCATCAATATATGCAATACATCTATTGCTCATAACCTACTATTCAACAACAGACATCAATTTCCTATGCTTGTTGTATTGAAGATCGGTATAGGCTTCCTCGATGAAGATTAGGCCATATTTCTCGCACATGGCCTTCTCGTGCTCTGTACCCTTGGAACCGAAGACTGGCACCCCAAAGACGGCGCAAGCACGCAGGACAGCATCCATGATATCTAGGTCGCGTTGCATGTAGAAAAACAGCTCCCCGTGCGGCTTGATGTGACTCAGGGGTACCCCCTCAGCGTCCAGCATCGCCTTCAACGCGCCAACTTGGTACAGTATCATGGCGTACATATCATCGGGGTGGATTTCTATCTTCCGCCGACCGAAACCGAAAAGATCTATGCTCGGGTGTTACTCGTCGAGTGTTACATAGCAAGAAACTAGCATGCTGATGGGTATGACGGGTAGGGCGAACACACCTTGAAGTCCTGGATGGGCACCAATCTTTACTCCATGCGCTTTCGCGAGCCGGATAGTCCTTAGCATGATCGTAGGATCTCCGGCATGAAAACCGCATGCTATGTTAGCGAAATCTATGATCTTGATGAGCTCCTCGTCAGGACCCTAGTTCCAGGAACACGCCAATTGTAGTTAGTAGCCACTTTGTGTGAGAATTATAATTGATTATATGCTAGGCGGTGGTTTGCGTTACCAGCATACCATCTTCCACTTCCCAAAACCCTCGCCCATGTCGCAATTCATGCCAATCTTCTTCAACACTTTCTCCATCCTGAGAGATTGCTAGTTTGATACCTTGGAATTGATGTTAACAAAATATTAGAAAATCGCCTATATGTAGGGTTATTCTAGAGTAACAATAGCTTTTATTGAATACTTATTGCGCATGATATGTCGGAGCTTCTATCTACTGTATCTCCGCTCCAGCTATCGATCGACCCCCTCATTATGTCACCCTAGCGCGGGTCTTGACCCGATCGATCCGTTATCAGCTTCCGGCGCTAATCATGTCAGCCCCAGCAGACTAGCCTGATAGGGCATTTTCAACGGCCGCTATAACTTAGAGGACAGCGGCTAGAGTCTAGACTAGACTTATTCTACTTACGTTGAGAGACTGGTAGTCGGCAATGATGATGTACTGATATCGAGCTCACGCTTAACATAGGCACCTAACAAAAAAAAACGAAAGAAAAGAAACTAACAACCCTAAGTAGATACCATACCTAGGTAGTAATCAGGGTCGATCCAACTCCTGTATCCCGAATACAGCTGGTAGTAGTAATACTAGATAACATGGTCGCATTGGGGCGATTCCCGATAGAGAAACCTGAGCTGCACTTTCAACTAAGATTAAATAATTACGAAACTAGTCCAGTTGTTGAGTATCTATGCGTCTTTCTAGGTAAGTCTCTAAGAGTCTAGATAAGACCTCTTAATAAAGAGTCGGACACATACCTACCTACTAAACAAAGCGCATTTCCCATGGGGATGACGGAGTTGCATAACGGAAGCTTGTCGAGTTTCACCGGCCCCACTGCTACGGGATATGCTCGCTATGTAGATCATAGATAGATGCTTGTCTACTGTACTTGGTATCTATACACATTACCTCTCTGCCTTTCTTCCCCCCTCTGCCATGCGCACCACGATATAATCACAGTTGCTGTGTTTCCTACTTCTTATATGATTATTCTGCATCTCGCAGAGGAAACCCACTATGGACCATCCACAATTAACCACCATCACTAAGGTGTTAATCGCCAATCGCGGAGAGGTTGCTGTGCGATGCATTCACGCCGCGCGGGGTCTACATGTGAAAAGCGTAGCCATATACACTGCCTCGGATGCTACATCGCTCCACGTGGCATTGGCTGATGAAGCTGTGCAGCTTTCAGGTGATGGCATGTCAGGATACTTGGATATGTACGTGCATCTCCTCTAGATTTGCTCAAACATTCGTGATGTTTGGTGTCTTTTAATTAGATATAGAATCTGATTACCCGTGCTAGAGATGATATCCTTCGAATCTGTGACGAGTCATCCGCCGACTCTGTAATTCCGGGTTATGGGTTCCTGAGTGAGAATGCTACATTTGCGCAGAAGGTTCTCGATGCCGGTATGGTCTTCGTAGGCCCGTCGCCCGAGTCGATTCTGGATATGGGCTTGAAACATCGCGCAAGAGAGATCGCGCAAACGGCCAAGGTACCCATTATCCCGGGAACCAACTTGTTGAGCTCTAAAAGTGAAGCCTCGAGTGCCGCAGAGAATTTAGGGTACCCGGTAATAAGAACCAACGCGTGAAATATTGTAGGTCATATACTAAACCGAGGGAAATAGGTTATGATCAAGGCGACTGGGGGTGGAGGTGGGATGGGTATGCGGATCTGCCATTCTTCGGAGGATGTCCAAAGTACTTTCGAAATGGTGCAAAGCAGTGGCGAAAGGCTGTTCAAAAATTCGGGTGTGCTTCTCGAAAAGTATTACCCCAAAAGTCGTCATGTCGAAGTCCAAGTCTTTGGTAATGGCAATCACGTCATCCACTTTGGGGAACGAGAATGCAGCGTCCAGAGACGCCATCAAAAAGTGTGTGCTTTCTAAGATCCCTGATACTGACATAGACACTGATTCCCCTCACCTTTCGATCCTCTAGGTCATCGAGGAATGCCCTAGTCCGTTTGTTGAAGCTCATCCAGACCTTCGACAAAAGCTTACGGAATGTGCGACGAATTATGCGTCGATGCTTCATTATAAATCGGCGGGGACTGTAGAGTTCCTTGTCGATGATGAAACGGGTGACTTCTTCTTCCTAGAAATGAACACAAGATTGCAAGTCGAGCATGGAATCACAGAAGCATGCTACCGTGTCGACCTTGTGGTATTAATGTTGCGTCAAGCTGATCTTGAAAGAGCGGGACAGGGCGGAATTCCTTTAACTGACCTCTTAGCATTACAGAACATAGTTTCTTCTGGTGCAGCTATTGAAGCTCGACTTTATGCAGAAGACCCATATCGAAATTTTGCGCCGAGTCCAGGGTTATTCCAGGAAGTACGATGGCCCTCGACAAATGAGGCCAGAGTAGATACTTGGATCCAAGCGGGACAGAACATTAGTTCACACTATGGTAAACAGGCCCAATCTCAAAACAATAGACTTCATGTATTAACAGATTTAGATCCTCTACTGGCGAAAGTGATAGTCCATGCACCCACGAGAGAGCAGGCAGTAGGAAAAATGAGCCAGGTCTGCTCTTCCGGTGTCGTTTTAAAGGGTCCTACTACAAATCAAGACTTTGTAGGAGCGGTAATGTCATCGGAGGCATTTTCCAAAGGAGAAACTCTGACGAACTTCCTCGACACCCATTTCTCATACAAACCTTGCGGAATTGATGTTATTTCAGGTGGCTCCTATTCCACAATCCAGGATTTTCCGGCACGTTCTTCAATTGGCTACGGAATTCCTAAGAGCGGCCCAATGGATAGCATCTCATCTCGTATTGCCAATATTCTTGTTGGCAACCCTATAGGTGTTGAAGTGCTGGAGATGACTTTGATAGGGCCTGAGCTACTATTCATGTCTTCGACAAAAGTTGCAGTCTGCGGTGCCAACTGTGTGGTCACAATCGACGGGAAAGAGCGACAAATGTGGTCATCTCTCTCTATTGCATCAGGTCAAACACTGAGGATCGGCATTGTGACAGGGGCTGGCTGCCGGGTATATCTTGCGGTTAAGGGGGGATTTCCCAAAATACCATCCGTCTTTGGGTCAAAATCGACGACCCCGAGTTTAAAGTACGGGGGCTACCAAGGGCGACCGCTACGCGTGGGCGATTTCTTGCATCTACAGATGCAGGAGCCGGCTCTACTGATCGAGACGGATGATTTTAGGTTGCCACCACACATGGTTCCGGATATGAGTGTGGAAAAAGTTTATGTCCTTCAAGGGCCCCACGACTCAGAAGATATCATGACGAACGAGGATAGAAATATGCTGTATGGCACCAAGTGGAGGGTTGGATACAATTCTAGTAGATCTGGCGTTCGATTGCTAGGGCCAACACCACAGTGGGCACGGCAGAACGGCGGCGAGGCCGGCTCACATCCATCTAATTACATAGAGTAAGATCCTTCTCAACCCACAATTTGCCGGCCTCCAGGTTACTAACTAAATGGTAGTTATGGGTATCCGTCTCCCGGTGGAATAAATTGGGGAGGGGACTCGCCGTGTATATTTACCGTGGACAGCCCCAACCTAGGAGGCCTCATTTGCTCATCTACTGTAATTTCCGCCGATCTATGGAAGCTGGGCCAACTCAAACCAGGCGATACGCTCGCTTTGATTCCTGTATCGCTTGAACATGCCGTTAGGCAGATCCAACGGGTCGAGGCGCACTTGTCCGCCATTCAAGAGGTCGTCTCTAGCAACACCGCCACTCCCAACGTACTGCCACGCCGCATTCCACGTGCTACTGTGGTACCGAATGGTGCAATTTTGAAGGTAGTTCTGGCTCATGGCCCAAGTGAATTGCTACCGAAGATCACGTATCGACAGGTAATATTACACATTTCCATCGGTTTAGCTGTTTCATATCACTGAAGAAAACTAACTTCGTCACAGGGTGGGGATCGATTCCTCTTGGTAGAGATAGGGGAACAATCACCGGACGTAAGCATAATTGGCCGTGTAAAGCTCCTGATAGACAAGCTCAAATCTCAAGTCGACGTGAGACTCCTCCTCACCCCCCATGTCTCGTCAGTAATGATCGAGTACGACCCACTAGAGATACCTCAACAGAATCTTTTAAATCGAGTCGATGAGATTCAGTCGCAGATTGAAACCTCAATTAACCTGCCAATAAGCTGCCGCGAGGTTCGGCTTCCTCTCGTAATAGACCACCCAGAAATTGAGCAGTGCATCCGACGATACATGGAGACAACTCGAGACAAGGCAATATATCTCCCAGATAATGTAGAATATCTCAGGAAATGCAACGGCCTCTCTACTCGTGGCGAGGTATTTGACATGATACTGCAAACAGAATATATTGTACCAGCCGTGGGCTTCTTCTGCGGCACGCCAATGTTCTTCCCCCTGAATCCGAAGAGTATGATATGCCAGAAATACAATCCAACTCGAGTTTCTACGCCAGGGGGTACCATAGGTTACGGTGGTCCGCTTATGGCTGGTTATTCGATCGAAGCACCTGGTGGCTACATGATTGCAGCGAGGACCTTGGAAATGTGGGATACTTTCGGCACCAAACCAAGCTTTACAGCCGAGCAACCCTGGCTTCTGAGGCCTTTTGATAAGGTTAGATTTTTCAGGGTCAGCATCGAGGAGTATGATTCGCTAGCTCGAGACTACTTTGCAGGGAGATATAAATGGCAGATTTCGCCATCTACCTTTGACGTCCAGAAAGCTTTCGAAGTTATGAAGCACGCTCAAACCGACCCTGATGTCATAGAATTCAAAAGAAAGCAGTGCAAAGCGCTAGAGGAACAAGAGAAAGTCGAAAATAGTCTCTATGCAGAGTGGGCTACGGAGATGGGGTCGAGTGAAGCGGTGAGGGAAGAGGAGATAGCACCTCAAGATGACAACACTATCACTATCCTATCGCCAATGGCTGCGAGCTTATGGAGGATTGATGTCAAAGAGGGTGACATTATTAAAGAGGGCCAAGTGGTAGCAGTTTTGGAAGCAATGAAGATGGAAGTGAAAGTGATTGCTCCGAAAGAAGCGAAGGGGTGTCAAATCCGCAAAATTGCGAAGAAAACACAAGCCATCGTAGACGCTGGCGACATCCTATTTATACTCTCGAAGTAATATGAAGCCTAGCATCTAAGAACGAGAAGATACTAATTATCTACTGATGAAAATTTCACTACACTCCTCTAAGTCTAAGGTCAAACTTAGCAACACAGAGGGGCTACCTTGCTATGGATCTATGTAGACTTGTTAAATCGGTATGGGCACACCGACTTATCAGCATCACGCCATTGTGCCTACATTCAAGTTGCTTTCGTACCCGAGCGATCAATTCTGCGTTCTCGGAATCCTAATTCGGCAGCCTCAAGCCTAGTTCTCGTATGATGATATCTGCTGCCTTTTCTCCGATCACCATGGCCGTGTTGTTCGTATTAGCAGCAACATTCTCGGGCACAATGCTTAGATCTGCAAGCTTCAGCCCCTTGACACCGTACACATTTAGATCCTTATCCACGACACCCGACTGGTCACGGGGCGCCAACTTAGCCGTGCCTACTGAGTGCCATGTTGTGTTTACCCTCTCGCGCACGAACTGCTCTAGTATCTTGTCGTCTTCAGCACTGTACTCGAGATCTTTGAGATTAGCCGTGTCTCGCTCGGCGTCAAACGTGGTGCAGGCCGCCTTGGAGTCAGAAGGGAACGGTGGATGAGACGTTACGAGCTCGCCACGATACATCGATGTTCGTCGTGCGATCTCTCGCCCTTTCTTATACGCCCACATAAGTTTCTTGATGTCCAGATCCCCCGGATCGCTAAAGAATCCAATATCGAAGTCTAGCGGATCGCTGACCTCGGGCCCCGTGATGTGGAGGTGGCCCCGTGAGTAAGGGTATGCTGTGTAGGTGCCTACGGAGATGTATTGGCCAGGACCAGCAGCGTCTTGACGGCCAAAGTACCTATTTCATGTTTACCCCTAGTAAGTAGTAGTTCTATGAGTTGAATGTGGAAATGGGCTGCCTTCCATCAGACCTAGGAAAGAAGCCGACTTACCCATTCAATACCGCGATGAGCATCAGTGGCCTATTTGGCTTATCCTTAAAATCTCGATCCCATGCCGCCTTGAACTCCGGCCCTAGCGAGGCTACCTCTTCCTCCGTGGGACGTAACTTGCTCGAGAGATCTGCTGTGTTCCAGCCAAGTCGGGGGTCATTCCTCTCCGTAGCTTCTTCGAAGCTTAATCGGCCCGAAATCAGCTCGTCGTGCGTCTCGTGCGGTTCTAGCGACGTCTTGAACGGCCAAAGAATCAGGTTGTGGTCCTGATAGTCTTGGCCCACGCCAGGCACATCCGCCACAAGCGGTACGCCCGCTCTCTCCAGGATGTCTGCACGCCCAATACCGGAGCGCTCGAGCACCGACGGTGTGCCACAAGCCCCGCTCGACACGACTACTAACTTGCGCGCACGAACGGTGTGTTTCAGGGATGGTGTGGGTGCAGCGAGAGCCTGGAACAACGGGTTCGGCTGATACTCAACGCCGCACGCCCGCTTGTCGTCGTCGAACAACACACGCACGACCTGCGACTCCACAAGAACGTGCAGATTCGGATGCTTGCCATCGTGAAGCCGTGGATGTAGGTACATATGCGCAGTATCAGAGCGCTTGCCGTCGGGCGAGATGTACCGCTTCCAGCGCTGAAAAGCGTTGTTGTGATCGAGGGTCTGCAGATCAGGCGACTCGGGCCATCCGACTTGCGCTGCGGCGCGGATGAAGGCGTCCTCTGTTTTCGTAACACGCATCGTGCCATCAGAGACTTGGATTGGCCCATCGAAGCCGTGATGCTTCTCATCTTTTGAGTCATGGTAGGTCTCTAGCTTTTATGAGGTTGATGAGATTAGCTCCTAGCTCAACGTCTTCCGAGCGACGGGAAGTAGTTCGGTACCTTTTTCAAAAATGGATAAAGTTCTTCGCCTGTCCATCCTGGAGTTTTCCACGCATCAAAATCGTCGCGCTGTGCCCGTGTGTACCTTTTCACTCATTTAGCAAATAGCTGTTGATCAACCTGATATTGATAATAGGAGACCTACATCATGAAGTTTATTGACGATCCACCTCCGAGGATGCCGGCAGATGGGACAATCACCCCACGCCCTGCTAGCTTATCCGATTTATTCGCTTGGTAGAATATAGCAGTCTTTGAGTCTGGCGCGAGGTGAGTGAGAAACATCCCCGGTGTCACTACTGTAGGGTCTTGGTAGTTATCTGGGCCGCCTTCAATCACCAAGATGGAGAGATGGGGATCCTTTTCAGCTAGTCGCCCCGCGACTATGCATCCTGCCGTCCCACCTATTTTAAAATGTGAGAAACAGAGCTGAATATATCGAAGGGCCGTATAGTGCATACATACCTCCAGCGATGATAATATCGACCTCCTTGATCGCTGGGTCAAGATGCTTGTAGACACCCATGATTTGACTTGGCGAGAAAATGTAGTAAATAATGAAACCAGACGAAGGCTGTAGAAGGTGCTAAGAAAGCTACAGGAGGGAACGCTTCAACTCTTATAAGCTCATAAGCATCTAGGGTCAGCGCCCCTATCTCGAGCTAGTATGAGCTGACATGTCGGGTGCAAAAGCAATCTACTGAAGCCTTTATCACCTAGGTCACCCAAGAAAAAGTAAACCATATCACCGGATCATACCCGATTCAACAGCGTTACATCCACCCACCCCTACCTTTATAAGGTATGAGTGAGATCATGCATAATCCCCGCATAATATTTATTGCCCCCGGTATACCAAGACGAGAACCCAGATCGCCAACTATCCCCCGCACCATGGCTTGCATGTATTAATGAATATACGCAGTTCCTGCCCAGTAAAGGTGACCTAGTCAAGTTGCAATAATACCGGTGGCCGGGAACTAGTCCTTATTCGTTGTTCAGACCGGGATCTCGCCTCGGTATCTCCTAATTAAGGGTAGGAGGTACCCCTCACGAAATAGGGTTACACGGCCTATAGATACGTTGAGATCTAGGTTCAGGTGAAGCATCGCTACGCTATTTTTCTGGTAATAATACAGGCAGTGGCTGATTCCCCAGGGCTTGTGTGCGGTAGACTAATACTAGACTGCATGTCTTAGCCTCTCTGGACACCGGCAGGATGAGTCTGCTTCACTAGTATGTCACGGGTGCACTCATAGCGCAAAATAAAGAACCAGATATTCTCTATCCCTGGAGTTTCATCAACATACGTGAGAGATCTCCTCTATGCGTATGGATCTAGTACATCGGGGCCTAGGGGGTCTGTCAACTTGCTGGCTTGCATGAAATATTATGTGTCCAGTGGAAATATGAAAGCTAAAGGCTCGAATTCTCAATGGGATATAATACCGAAACGCATAACGGTGCTTGATACAAATTCTTCTTGATTAGCGCATCTTTTACTCTATCGGGAATCATCTTGGAATGAGAGGGAAAAAAACCCACCAGTAATTGGATTGGACATCAAAATCATAACTTTGAAGTTATCCAGAAGCCGTATCGAGGTTTCTAAGAACAATCCTGCCACCCGAAACTTCCCCTCCATTCTAGACAGCTTTGAAGTGAGCGACCCCGAGCCTTAGCGTCCTATAGGAGCTCTCCCAATTCTGCAGATTCCTGATATGTATTGCTAACTCTACGCCTTGATAACCCCGCAAGTGATAATTGAGGATAGGAGTGGACGTACATCGGCCCTAAGTTTAGGCATGTAATGAACCTATAATATACTTTTGTCAATCGTTAAATTATATGAGCGTAGCTCTTAAAGCATACGAGTTCATGATTGTCATGTAAGATAAAGCTTACGGCACCCTCATCAACATGAGCTCAGAAGGTATAATATTGGATCATGGGTAGTCTCTAGTCTATAATTCTACATCGAAAGAGTTTTTATCCTATCATTTGGGATATCATAACTATCAGGCGATAAATTCGTAGCAAGGGCGCTTCTAGACCCCTAGGGCTATTTGTATTAGATATTACTATTATATAAGGAGAAGGGTCCTCCCTAAATTTTCAAGCAGGACCCAGGAATCAATGAAATTGAACCCTGGCCCTATGCTGCGACCTAGGTTCTACCCACATTCGTGGATATACATGACCTAATATTTACTCTACATCAAGCCTCCTAACAATAACTAATCGGAGATGCAACAGTTAGACTCAGATAGCCCGGTAATATAGGCCTGGATTTCTTCAATAGTGAAGTGGGACAAGCCTAGCGAGCTAAAAGGAGGCAGTTCCGAATGAATCTGTCGTACAATATATGGAAAGAAATGAATACACACTTCTTGGGGTCTGTCTACCCGCAGCTGGTTAATAGAAAGTACTGTTCTTGAACGTTGACACTACAGACAATATGGCATCTCAATTCTAAATATTAATAGCTAGAGCTACAATTAGGCTATACAATATTTCAGGTGGCGTCCCGAATAGTATTTGATTATGGAGACTCATAATTACGCTCTTCGAATGTTAGTTGGTAAGGTTGAGTGTTTCGGTGGGGAATTCTCGACATTCTTTGTTAGATAATTTCTGTGTTTTTCTCCCATGCAAAAAGTGTCACCGACATGTAATAGTGCTTACAGACGGTTATTACAATAAGCGCAGTAGCAGCGACGTTTTGTGACAAAATATCGCCACCCTGACTGATCTGAGATTGGTAATAAATCCAACGTAAGCTGGTCATGGGGTAGTACCTAGATTACGCGCTGATTGTAAAGTGGATGATCTACTAAGTCGATTGCTTATGAAATACTAGTATCAGATATGTTTGAGTGTAATGTGTATGGTCCATAAGAACAGTTTAGTTGGTTTAGCGGCAAATGGAATATAGTGTTTCACAGAAAATGTAAAAAACTGAATGATATCAAATCTTTGCATAATCTGGTCGTTCTTTTTTTCGACTTGGGAAGGTCTTTATCAAGATTGGGCGAAATATAAAGCCGTTACGCTTTAGCGAAATCTAGACCTGTCACACACAATGAAAAATATCCATCACCTCAACTCGACACGGGTTCTTTTTCGCCTTGGCCCCCCAGTGTTGTCGAAATCGGCCCAAGATGACGGGAAGTAATATTACTATAAAACACGTAGATAATGAATATGTCTTAGTTGGAAAAGATTTTAATAATACTTGTCTAATTGATTAGGTATGGGCACATGTAGCACCTCTAAGTCATATATTTAATTCCCTTATCTGGATTTTGTTGGGGTATGAATTATATTCTAAGGGAAGCTAACGCTTTTTCCATTCCTCTTGAAGCGGAAGGATTGTTTAGACTTAGCAGATTTGTCCCGAATGCGATATGATTTTGTAGACTGGGAAGGATTCTTCGGCCTCTTTGTAAGGCTTCTAGACGCTGTCAAAATAGATAATGACTAATTGAAATGATTTGAAGTCCGCTGTCTAGGTCGATATAGTCACGATGGTGGCCTGTAATAACTGCTATTAAATAAATATGAGAGCTTAGAGTATGAGGTTTATAAATTATAAGTACCTTATATAGTGATAGGGGCCACGCAAGTCTACATCACCATATGTCTCATACGGAAGCAAAATTGCTCTACTTAGACTGAGCAGTATTAGACCATTTTACGAGCTCTTATCACACTCGATATAACGCACGGAGTTGCTTATTATTACTTATGTCTCCTAATATATATACACTCATACTGTGAAACTAAGTACGCTAAACTGTACCATAGAGCCTACGTAGTAAGTATGGGCATGGGACGTGTAATATGTATACACCTACTACCCTCTGAGGGGTTGGCTATTGTCACTGTGCAGTCCTGGAGGCCACTTGAATGGGGAAGATAACAAATGGACAAAGTTGAAACCCTGAAGATCTATTAGCTACCTAGGTAAATATAAGGAAATAAAGTGCACTGAATCGATGGTTCGGAATTTACTGCTATGATTGTACTACTTATATATACCTTTTTCCGTCATAGGGGCACTGTGTGGTAATATTATTTAGTACGGAGCGCTCTGCTGACTCATTGTGGCGGTGCACCGGCCCCTACCGGTTTTGCTTTCTCCAACCGCCGTTTCGTCATAGTAACTGGCGCTCCCTTTTACTATCGTCGCTTCAGCTCTACATAAGCACTATATTGAAGGTAAAATACACCCAAAACAAACGAATAATAGTGACGTACAATGCCAGCGTGGGTCTACCCGTAATTCATTCCATTTTGCTGGTGATTTCACAATGACTTCGCCTACTTTACTCCTTCGCTGTCGTGGACTTTAGGATTTGTTCATGCTAATTTAATCAATTTCCGTGCATCCGGCATCTCAATCCTTCCGCGGAGCCTTGAGACGAGTGGGACCCCATGCTAGATGAACGGGAGTCGGCAGCCCAAGACATGGGGCTGGGAGAGATCTGCAGAGATCGATTGCTATATATACACGAGTGAGGAGCATGTCGAGTTCATGGGCTAATCACGGAGCAATTGAATCTCACCGCGGGAGAATATAAGATCTGGAATCGTTCTTACAGTTCGGAGTTCCAGGCCAAGCAAATCAGGTCCACCACTTAACCCCAGCTTCACTTGTTCCCCAAAGTACGTATGCACCCCGTACTCAATCACTGCTGGCGACACTCATCGTCAGTGCCATTCGGCCACTCGGAATACATCCATGTTTAGGCCGCACTGCATCGTCGCGTCTAAAAATAATGACTTCCGAACGAACTAGAACCCCTATACCATGAGTCTTAGTGTCGATCCTCTACCGTCGAGATGCCTGCTGCTACTAAGAGTGAACCGTATCAAGGGTCACCTCGTGTACTGCACAAGATGAAGGGGGCACGGACGTCACGATCATATATATAATATGATCTTCCTGCCTTACTCATAAAGTCTAACAGAGTGTAACGCCCATATACCTACCATTACACTCACTACCCACCAACAGCCGAAGAACTGTCCATTCTAGTTTCTGGCACCTACCACCTAGCCTACCACGCCTTAAGAGATATGTACAGCACAATCTTTCGGCTTAGGAGCCTAAGGTCTGCAGCTATTCTCTCAGCTCTGATACTTGTTGATTCAGTCCTATGCCAGACATGCGCCCAGGCAGACCTTAGCTTCGGGATAGGAGCGCACGCTTTGGAACCACTTGACAATGTGGCGACTGCCGATCCGACAGGCCCTTACGGTGTGGGAGTTACATTGAAGACGTACTGTTCCGACGATCGTAATCTCACCGTGAGCATTTGGTATCCTGCGACTCCTGAGGATGGATCGTCACCTTACGTATCATCCGGGGGTATCGTCGGAGAAGCATATGAAGACGCGCCACTCGACGCCTCCAGCGGTCCATATCCCCTCATTCTCTTCTCTGCGGGTCTTGGCGCAGTCCATGATGCGTACTACTTCTACGTGCAGAACCTGGCTAGTCACGGATATGTCGTGACTAGTGCCCAGCACCTCGATGCTAGACATGCCAATACTACGACGAACGTTACCCTGGAACTCATCGCATTCGCCGACTCGCTGGCTGGTGACACGAATGACGCCGTCATAACCCTCTATACTGATTGGTTCCGAGAAACACAGTACGCTTTCACGTACCGATCACAGGAGATCGAGTTCAATCTCGACCAGACACTCGACCTAGCCGATGATTCGTCGTCGATATTTTACGGGAACATTGACGCGAATAGCATCGGAATGACTGGTCATTCGCTCGGAGGATTCTTCACCAACGTCATCGGCGGCGGAGCCCCCATCTACTGCGACTATGTCATGCTGCCGGGAGAAGATGATCCTACCAATCCATTGCTCGCATCCGTGAGCCCTTGTGCATTCGAGGCGGTGCAACAACTCTCGAGCCCAGTCGCCCTCCAAGATAGTCGCATCAAGGCCATCATTCCGCTGGCAGCGCCGAGCTTCCTCACGAAGGATCAGATAGCGCGATCTGCGGCCCAGATCCAAGTTCCCTTGATGGTGATGACCGGAGACAACTTCACTTCTGAGACAACCGAGTGGATTCAGAAGGCAGTCTACGACAACGCTCAGGGGCCGGCCTACTTTGTCCAGATCGAAAGCGCTGACCATTACTTCGTGGCTGATGCCTACGGCCTAAACCCCAACCTGGCACTCAAGGGTACTGAGGACAGCGATAACTTCTTGGATAAAGCGGCTGTCTATATGACGTACTCTGCGGCGTTTTTCGACGTGTATCTCAAAGGAAACACCTCAGCATTGGATGCCTTACATGAGACTTATTCATCGTATGTCAAAGAATTAAAGTATCGAAACGATTGATAGTAGGTCTAACGACCTCACTATCCTAAACCAATCAGTGTATTTTGGTAGTAGTTCTAGCGTAACATATTTTTTTCCAGCAATGCCAAGCGTTATGACCTACACCGTTAAATCCTTTAATTCTATTTTGAAGATATATAATGAATTAGCTTACATGACTACACGTTTACTCAGTGACCTACTTTAAGGGAACTACTGCACCAGCGAGTAAAACTGATGACTGAGCTCAGGTAGTTATAATATGTCGGTGGGATGAGGGTCACGTGAAAATCCCCTTAATGTAGGTCGC
Source organism: Hypoxylon argillaceum (assembly GCA_022495175.1). NCBI lineage: Eukaryota > Fungi > Ascomycota > Sordariomycetes > Xylariales > Hypoxylaceae > Hypoxylon > Hypoxylon argillaceum. The sequence goes on along the minus strand of MU378279.1, from coordinate 40,765 downwards.
AAGCGGTTTGAAGAATTTTATTTTAGACCCTCAAATCTCCAATCCTCGTGACTTCTGTATCAACTAGATATAATATGTATGAAATATCATGCAATAGGCAGGAAGGTTATGCTACGTTTGAGTGGTGAGTGATAAGTGGCGGACAGCTTTCGAGGTGATGAAAAACAACAGTTCGGCTAAATGTGTGAACATGAAGGAGTCATCTATGTTAATACTACTGGGGGATATAAGGCTCATCTGTTTAGGATACCTGAATTATAATATTATATTAAAGTGTCGTGCGCTAGACTAGCAAATACCTAGACTAATACTTTTGAATTCTAATTCCGCTAAAATGACAGCGCATCCTTTATCGCCAAATAGAAACAACGCTGATGCCGTATTTAGATATTGCAACCTCTTTACCCAAGTTGATTTCCATCATTAGCACCTAGCTGTTAAACTGAAACCACCCACGTGTACCCTAACGGCTGTAAACATCAACGCAGCGACCAGTGTCGCTGTCGCAGCCCATATCTGAGGGGCTTGGAAACCCCCTCCGCTTGCCGTCTGGATAGCTCCACCTATTGGTGGTCCCGTCAGAGAAGCAAGCGCGCTGACACCGAATGCCATACCAAGCCTCGTGCCGATAGTGTCGAGCCGAGGGCTTATCCTAGCGACAGTAGACGGGAAGAGGCACTGGAAGCTCGCGGACGCGATGCCATAGAATGCAGTGAAGGCGTAGTAGCCTGCAACATTGTGCACTGCAAGCCAAGTGAAGCTCACGACCGCCCATATAATTGCTACGGGAACGACGACGTTCAGATTGCCGATGCGATCGGCGAGCATGGGGACAAGGATGCGGAAAGGAAAGCCGACGCCATTGATGATGATGACGAATATAGAGGCTGATGAATAAGAAAGATTAAGGACATGTGTCCCGTATGAAGCAATCTGCAGCACCCTTGTCAGTGCTGAATTTCGTGGAGCCTTCGCTTGATGAAGGACTTACATAGTAAAATGTGTAGTAGTTAGCCCAGAAGACAAAGAATGCCGAAGCGAGGAACCCGGCGTATTTAAGATCTTTGAATGCACCAAGATCAACGATAGGGCCAGACTTCCTGGGCGGCATCCTCGCCCGCATAAACGTGATAGCGATGAAAAGCAGTGCAAGATTAAGCAATCCTATTACCCTTACTGTCCACTTTTCATACCAACGTTAGTAATTCAAATATCAGGTGGACCGTAGGTAAGGCAGTGTTATAAAAAATTCACCCGTTCCCTCCTAGACAATCATAGGGGCGTTGCAAGAGCACATACCGCGAAACCGAGCGTAGGAATGAGCTCCCGTACGATTAAGGGGTAGACGACGCCACCCAGTGAATTCCCAGTCGTAGCTAGTCCGACAGCTAACCCTCGGCGCTTATCAAAGTATGTATTGACAAGGGATATAGCAGGAGTGAAGTAGATACCGGCTCCTATGCCACTGAGGACGCCCTGCGTTAGAAGCAATTGCCAGTATTGAGTTGAGAAACTCATGAGGAAGATGCCCGCCGCCTGAACTACTACGCCAACTACGAATGTCGGTATGAAAAACCCGGCGTCTAGCAACCGGCCAGAAAAGATGCCGACTATCAAAGACAGAAAGACTTGGATGCCTCCAATCCAGGAAATCGACGAGGGGGTTTCAGATAGCGTCTGGGTATAGTATGTTTGGAATGCGCCAAATGAATTCGCATAACCCCAGGTTGAGAAGAGAACCAAGAAGCCCATCGCTACTTGGGTCCACTAGTAAAGTGTAGGTGTTAGCAAGGAAGTGTTTAGTAACCTATGAGGCATGATAGTAAGATATTCCGTCCAAAACTCGAGGTGTTGGCCCTTCCATTATAAGAACCCTGGTGCAACATAGATATTGAACATATATGCTTACTGCCTTTAGACCTCCATCGGGTGGTGGTGGCGGCTCCTCCAAGTTTCTCGTGCTTATGCGAGAAGCAACTTGCGCGAGGACATTACTCGCGGTTCTCCTCAGATCTCCGGATGCTCTGAATATGCCTTGCCTATCGTTTAGCTGTATACTTTCCCTAGACTGTATACTGTCCATTCCTGACATTGTTCTTTCTCCGAGGAAGACTGAATGAATAACCCTAGGCTTAGATGTAGGGAATGTCGCGACATAATCATGGTCACTGTGATCTTCAGAGGAGGCGCTAGACTTTTCATTCATTGTAATGTTATGATTGATATTGGGCACAGAGAACAAATATTGAGTTAATCGTTTACCAATACAGACAGCAAAACATAAGAGGCAAGGACTTCTCGGGGCGTTTTCAATGTCACAGACCAAACTAACAAGAAAAGGAAAGCTTGGGTTTTAAAGATAAAAGATTGAGGAAAGTGACAGGGCAACAAACGAGAGTTGGGCATGCATACCGTATAATAAATTACCGGTAAAAGTCTTCCAGACTCCGCCTTCGGAAGGCGTGTCCGTTCTTGGCAAAGGAAGGACTAATGTGATGACTAGTTTTTTCGTGTGGAAAGTATAACGGATCAGGAGGTAGAGATAAGTTATCTTTACGACCTCCATTACGGAGTCAACGGCGCCGTTCCGTTCCTCGCCGAGTCCCGCTTGAGGAACTTGGTGGAGCAGACGGGTGGCGTCCGGTACGGCATTTAGCAGCCGGGCAGAAAATATAAGTGTCGATAGTAGCCGTCTTTGCTTTTCCGCAACTGAATCTCCTGTCTCTATCAATTTCTAGTCTAGGAAGACCAGACAGCACGGCAGTTGAAACACTGAGCACGGTTCCCGTATACCTACCCAGTATAACGCCCGAGCGATTAGGTATCTCGTATGAAACAAGTGGATAACTCTTACACAATGACCGGTCTTGATGACCATGCGTGACGATAGACTGCGTCCCGTCATCGGCGCAAGGGCAAACTAGGTCCTAGCTACTTTAAGAACCAGTAGGGTAGACTTGAATCGATGCTGATGATACCCTTCTTCGAGGGCTGCCTAACGATAGAAGACCCTGTTGATAATACAACCGGTGAAAATCTGCAGTTCCCATATTAGGTTGGAATTTAGGTGTTACCCCTGCTTAACGTACTGGAGTCGGGAATAGGTAACCGATTTAAGCGCGCAAGGGTTCGTTTCCCGACCATTCATTACGGGTAAAAGCCCCTAACCTGTTCAGTCTGCATTTCCGATGAGTATATTCAGACTTCTGGAGACGGTGATGGTTGTCTAGTGACGATCTCCATGCGGAAAAGCGATGCCAGGCCACTCTCTTTAATGCTAGACAAGGCGGCATGCCTAAAGAGTAAGAGCTCGGTTGGCAACGTTAGTTGAGGAAATGTATACTAGCTGAGTAGCCTGCGAGATGGTCTGCTAAACTTTGCTATGGCATTCATGACTTGTTTTTGACGTCTCTAGTCACCTTCGTGTCAAGGCAAGGTACCATGTTTAGTGATGCTAGCGGAGAATTACCTACCTACCTAACATATGCCGATCTAGGTACCTAGATTAGATATCATTTTATTTTTAGTGGACACCTCAATCTGCCCTGATCTTGAAAAGATACCTAGGTACCTCCGCACGAAACCCCCTTTGATGCATATTACTCTGTACGCTACTTAATCTTGTACTAGGTACCCTGCACAGGCCCATGCGTCAGGCACCCCTTTGGTGGGGGTTTATTGAGAATCGGTCTTGGCATTTTAGAAAGGCTACAATTTTTTGAAGCTCTAAAAGCTTCCATCAGCATATCAGGAAGTCAACAATCGATAGGCAACCCCGTCCCCGACATACAGTTCTCTATACAGGCAACCCTGCAGGACTCGCCAGCTATACAATATCAAATCCCCTGTCATAGCAGCAAACTCGATTCAACATGTCTTTCGGGGGTCAAACACCCACCATCATTGTGCTGAAAGAGGGTCAGTATAGTACCCCTCGTCAACCACCAGACGGCCCCCTCAACGGCGAAGTGCCAGCGTGCTGACTGAACAATTTTTATTCTAGGTACCGATACGTCACAGGGCAAGGGGCAGATAATATCCAACATAAGTGCGTGCCAGGCCGTGCAAGCGACAATCAAGTCAACACTCGGTCCCTATGGCGGGGATCTGTTGATGATCGACGAGAATGGCCGGCAGACGATCACGAACGATGGTGCGACTGTGATGAAGGCAAGCACTCAAACGCTACTTACACTACTGGCCGCGAGTGTGCCCATACTAACACAGCTCCCAGCTTCTCGACATCGTGCACCCCGCCGCCCGAATCCTCGTCGACATTGCCAGGTCGCAAGATGCTGAAGCTGGAGACGGAACTACGTCGGTAGTTGTGCTGGCTGGAGAAATCCTGAAAGAGGTTAAGGAACATGTTGAGCAGGGTGTTAGTTCACAAGTCATCATCAAGGGCTTGCGGAGAGCGTCTATGATGGCTGTCAACAAAATCAAGGAGATTGCCGTCAGAACAGATGAAGCGAACCGACGAGAGACACTTATCAAACTGGCCGGAACCGCTATGACGAGTAAATTAATCAAGAGAAATACCGAATTCTTCACTACGAGTACGTATACCACCGTTTAGCTGGACCTTTCGCTAACAGCATTGATAGTGGTGGTGGATGCTGTGCTATCCTTAGACCAGGACGACCTTGACGAAAAGCTTATTGGCATGAAGAAGATACCCGGCGGCTCCCTAACTGATTGCCTTTTTATCAACGGTGTTGCCTTTAAGAAGACCTTCTCCTATGCCGGATTCGAGCAACAACCTAAATCCTTCCAGAAGCCCAAAGTATTATGCTTGAATGTCGAGCTCGAACTAAAGGCAGAGAAAGACAACGCCGAGGTCCGAGTCGAGCAAGTTTCTGAATACCAGGCTATTGTCGATGCTGAGTGGCAAATCATTTACAAAAAGCTAGAGGCTGCATACAAGACGGGCGCAAAGGTCGTTTTGTCTAAGCTACCTATCGGTGATTTGGCCACCCAGTACTTCGCTGACCGGGACATCTTCTGTGCTGGTCGTGTCGCTTCAGGGGATATGGAGCGCGTAGTCCAGGCCACCGGCGCCACCGTTCAGTCTACCTGCTCAGATATTCTGCCCCATCATCTTGGTATGTGTGGATCATTCGAGGAACGACAAATCGGCGGTGAACGCTTCAATTTCTTCGAGGACTGCCCGGAGGCCAAGACCTGCACTCTCATCCTGCGTGGTGGCGCTGAGCAGTTTATTGCAGAGGTGGAGCGATCTCTACATGACGCCATCATGATCGTGAAGCGCGCGATTAAGAATCACATGATTGTGGGTGGTGGTGGTGCCTGCGAGATGGAGGTATCTGGATACCTCCATCGCTTCGCAGACAAGGATATCCGGGACAAGCAACAGGGCGTTATCAAGTCCTTTGCCAAGGCTCTCGAGGTCATCCCGCGCCAGCTGTGCGACAATGCTGGCTTTGATGCCACCGATATCCTGAACAAGCTGCGCGTGGAGCATCGAAAGGGAAGTACTTGGGCAGGTGTCGACTTCACTAACGAGGGCGTCGCCGATATGATGGAGAGATTCGTATGGGAACCCGCTCTCGTAAAGATCAACGCTATCCAGGCTGCTACCGAGGCGAGTTGTCTGATTCTAGGTGTGGATGAAACGATCCGGAACGAAGAGAGCGCACAACCCCAAGCTCCGGGCCAGGCACTGCCTCCTGGAGCTGCCCAAAGGGCGTTGAGGGGGCGCGGGCGAGGCATGCCACGTCGGTAAGCATTATAAAAAGGCAGACCCGGACATCTGGTAGATGCGTTGTATGATACCTACAAAGAGCTAGTCGGTAGACTCAGGTATTGGCAAATTTAGATGACGGACAACCGTCTATTGAAGGCATGGTGGTCACTTTTTGTGTCAATGAATGTGACTAAGTATTGGTGATTATTTTATTTCTCGACTAGAGCCCTTTCCCAATTGCTATTACGACCCTCTTCGCTCTCTGAGCGGTGCTTAAACTGTTTTGCAAAATCAAGCTGAACTCATACCCCAAAAATATCCCTCTCCCTGATTAGATTATAGGCTTTCTCTCGCTATACAAATCAATACATTTCCAAAACTAACGTAACAGCAATAATGGTATATGATCCCCCGTCTCAGCAAACAACTAATTACTATCCGGGCCCAGCACGCGCATACGACCATCTCACCCATGCGGGGGGAACACGACATCATAGATGTCGCTCCTCTTCGTCCCCGAGGCACCAGACGCGGACCCCCCTGTGTCGTCGACGGCGACGGCGCGCACACCGCCGCCACTGTTGCCGCTCTTGCCGCTGTCGGCGTCGTCGCCCTTGGGGTAGTGGAGGGTGCTGACGCTGAGGCCCAGGTCGTCGATGTCCATCTCGCAGCGCATCGAGGACACGGAGGAGGGGCGGGCGAGGGGGGAGGGGGAGGGGCTGTCGTGGTGCTCGATGAGCATCGCCATGTCCCTGTCCACGGCGTCCTGGTCGTGGTCGGCGTCGGTGGCGGAGGAAGAGGGCAGGGGCAGGGGCGGCATGTGGTCGCGGTGCACGCCGCTGCTGTGGTGCTGGTGGTCGCTGTGATGGCGGTTGTGACTGTGGGGCGGTGTTTCCATGTCGGGGTCGTTGAGGAGCGCCTGGAAGGACTCCGTGTCGTCGTGTGCGTGGGACTGCCCCGGCAGTGGGCCGTGGGGGATGTGCGGGTTGTATTCGAGGTCGTGCGCTGACAGAGACGGATGTCTCATGTGAGGGCTGAGAGGGATCTGGTGGTCCGCGGGGTGATGATGGTGGGCTATGCGTGGGTGGAAGCCGCCGAATACGGAGGAGTGGTGCTGGTGCTGGTGGGAGTGGCTGTGAATGGGCTGGGAGATGATCTGGGGATCTATCGGATGGTACATCTCGGCGTCGTGAAGGGAAGCCAGGGTTGCCGCTGCGGAGGCATGGTGAGGGCCCCCGGGGAGTAGGAGATGGTGAGTGGGCGAATGCAGTCCGGGACTGGACGGTGTTCGGAAAGGGGGGTTGAGGAGGGATGATATGTCAGAGGGGTGTGCGTAAGGGCCCGGGTTGTTCACTAGATGCGAAGCCATATGGTGCGACGCTGCCTCATGTAGAGTGTGGTGCGACCCAAGAATTCTGCTGGCGGCCTCTACGTCGTGGTGCTCATGCATCGATGGCTGATGAGATGCTATGAGGTCAGCAGCAGTCGTGTCTAGGATATTGCGTATCTCGTTCACATCAGGGAATTGTCGAGGGGCACGGCCAAAGACTTGCGATTGCGATGTGGGCTGGTTTGGGTTTTGATCCTGATTCTGATTCTGAGTCTGAGTCTGGCTTTGATTCTGGCCTTGGGCAGCAGAAGGGCTTTTACCCAAATCCTTGCATTGGTCACACGTCTTAATTACATCGGACACCGTCTCTTTTATGCGGCTCCAGTGGTACTTCTCGGCGATGACGGAAGTGGTTTTATTAATACCAGCATGGCCACCCTCCTCATGAAGCTTTCGAGCAACAGCCATTTGGCGGATGGGATCGCTGATGACCTCCTTCCCCTTAAGCATCAGAACGTCGTTGTCAAGGAGCTTGTAATGCGTTGCTGCGCTGCGGAGCCTGCTTTTCTCGGCGCGGTCAGATCCGTTCGGGTAGCGCCCGTACTTGAGGTAGAATTTGATCTTGTCGAAACGTTCTTCACTTACAAGTAGCGGGTCGCCTCCCTCGCCGGCGTCGGTGCCCAGGTCGCGGCCGTAGATGATGGCGTCGACGAGCCGGTCCGGATACGACTTCAGCTTCCCACAGTGTCTGACGCGACCGATGCGCTTAAAGCCGAGAGCATCCCAAATCCTGCACGATGCGACGTTTGTCTCGTAGACTAGGTTGAAGACGGAATACGTGTACCCCAACTTCGGCGCCCAGTCGAGATAGCTTTCGCCCATAAGCCGGCCCACGCCACGGTTGCGCGCAGCATCTGTGACTAGAAACCCGGCGTTGCACACATGGCTGCTTCGGCCGGGGTAATTAGGTTTGATGTAAAAACTCCCCAAGCATTCCCGAGACCAGTCTTTGCCCTCAATGACTTCATCGGCACTATTGATCTGACCAAGTAACATGATGCCAGCAAAGTTCTGGAGCCAGTAGGCGCAGAACTTCTCAAAAGGCATGGGGTCGATCATGGGATAGGTGTCGCCGCCCACAATCTCTTTGGCGAATTGGTCGGAGAGATAGCGCAACAGCGACGACGGAACTTGTGCACTGGACACGAAGGGTACAACAGTAGCAATGGTCTGGCGGTCCCGCAGAGTTACCTGGCGTGGCCGGATATCTGGGGGCAGGGCCGGATTATTCGGGTCCGGATACGGGAGTGCACCGGACACCCGATGGATGGTCGGGGCCGAGGGATCATCCATAATGGCTGGCATGGCTGGCTGGTGGTGTGCCTGAATAATAGATGGGTAGGTAGTGTCGAGGTCACTCGTGGTCACAAGGCGAATATCCTGGTCCTGTGTATATTCACACATCAGCGTTAGGTACCTAACGTGCTCGACTAGGGGGGTATAAATAGCACGTAGGCTGTAGCACACTACCTACTCCGCCGGCGGGATCGGCACTTATTGCCTACCAGATGTCACCGTGGTATGCGCTACGCCCAGCAGCAAGCAAAAACGGTCCAATCAATATGTTGTGACTTTGTGACTTCACCACCTCAGATGGATGAAAAGAAAAATCGATACATTTCTACGTATAATCTTATTTGCTCACGATATACAGTACTTAGGGTCATAGAACGAACTCTATGGTATGTAGGTAATATTTGAGGGGTTTCCAGGCCGGCATCGCTATGCTATTCTGTTAGAGATTCGGCTAAGACCCGGAAGGGCGCGCCAGGTAATCAATACGTGCACCTAAACCATATGTACTTAATGTGCTTAGTACACTAGCGCGGTTGACGGTTGGGTACATATGTAAACCTACGAGATAATCTCAGTCGTTATCACCGACCTCGGGACTATCCTCTGAGTTGGTCTAGATAGACTAGAAATAAAGTTTATCTCAGACATAATTCCGATATTATGTTGATTATTTAAATACGATTAAAAATATTGAAAATTTTGAGGTCGGCCACTCCTTATATATCAATAGCCCTTTATCAACTAAAGACCATGCTAGACTAGCAGCCTCGGCTACTTTGGATTAATTGCAACCGATTGGTTGGTTCTAGCATATGTATGTACCTGCAACAACCCCTTCAACAAGCCTCAGAAATAATGGCAGAAATTCAACAGCAATTGCTTTTTTCTTACCGAGGGTGAATCATATCATATCATACCCTGGCGTTACGAGCCATACATTTGGATTCCTCCTATACATCAAGTATATAAATACAAGAAACCACTGCTTATTTACCACTTCTTTTCGATCTGAACTCGATAACAGTTTGAATTAAAATACAATTGATATGGAAATAGCCTGCTACCTAGTAGCGACTGCCATATATATTCAAGTGAAGCTCTTAAACAGGTAGGTACCTAGGCATTTACAGGCATTCAGCGGCAGGCACAGTATAGGTCAGGGTCAGCACCTACTCTTACCTAGGTCAAGGGGCGTTGTTAGTCTGGGCGAGTACCGTGCATGCCCAATTGGCACGGCCATTGGCTCAATAACGGAGATTAGGCTCTTTCATTCAAATCGTGCGCGGGAACAAGCCGGTTGCACACACCCAATTCCAAAAGCATCAGCATCGGCATCATCATGTTGCCCACCGTGGCTTACAAGATACCAGATCAATGGGATACGATCCAATCATGAAGCCAATCTGACGTGAGAAAATGCCTCGGGAAGCCATCTCCAAACCTTTACGGAGAGGAGATGTGTGCACACACTCTGTCAGTACTCTATAAGTGGAGGTAAAATATGTGCCTGCGAACACCATTTCCAGCGCCACCGAATAACTTTACCTACCCCAGCAGCACGTCGAGCAGCCCCTGTGAGTCTCTATGGCTTTTCTAGCTCTTAAATGAGACGTCACGAGTCGAGAAGATGGCCCGATATCCAACTGTTGTCTCGCGACGGTGCCCAGCCCAATCCTTGGCACGGCCGCAAGCTGGATTTATGCGAATGGCGTCTCCGATGAGGCGAATGTTGAAATACGGATTAGAAGACTAATTCGCTTTGATCGTTTTTGTTATTATTATTAGATTTTCATGCTTCTTAAATTGCCAGCAACAGCAGTGATGACATTCGGGAGGGTTCTCATTAGAAAGAGCTTCAACTAGTCTACCTAGTTCGTTCCGCAGTCAGCGTCGTACGCAGTGTACGACACCAGATCCATCAGATCCATCTCCCCCACGTGCTCGGCGAGTGATTTCCACCTTCTACAGCTGATCCATGTTGAACTTCAAGTTTTTTTTTCCAACTCGCGTTCCGACTGTGATATTACGCCAGAGGACAGGTTGGGAACCGTTGACCGGACCAGCTGCCCGGGATTCTCGTGCGTCAACGAGAAAGCTCTCCTTCAGCCACTCTTCCAGGTCTAGACTTTTGTTCGCCTCGGACAAGACCTCTATCCAGTTAAAGGTCGCGTCGCGAATGTTATCTCGTGGTATTTTCTTAGGTGGGTGAGGGGCTTGGGTGGTTGACGCCATTCGCGTGCGTATTGGGGGCATATCACGCAATTGCTATCCAGTAGCTCGCGAGGACGAAGGGGGGGTCCCGACATGGCGATCGACCACTCCCAACGGGCAATTGCGTATTACGCCATTGGAGGTATCGATGAACATATCTCAATTTGGAGATAAGAGACCGGGGAGAGTTTTATCGCCATGTACTACGTAGGTTCTGGCGCCGCCACCCTGGTGTGACCGTTTTAAATAAATGACACGGGCTGCGTCTGTCCCCGAATTCCTGGTACCCGTGATATCACAGAACACCAGCGTCTTTCTGTGTGTTGTGCGTCATTGCAATTGAGCCGACAATATGGCAGTACCATCTGCCCAGGCGTCCGCACGAGTGACCGACAATTCAATTGTGGCCTCGCACTCGACCTCGTCCTTGGATGACAAAAACCCCAGCATACGCTCGTCTACCAGGTCCCTGTCCACCGAAGAGGAAGAAGGGCTCAGGTCCAACCCTTTTACTGATCCCCGTATCGCCGCTCAGTGGAAGCAAGTGTATGACGAATGCCATTATGAATGCCGCCATGTCTTCGACGCCACGCTTGAGTGGACTGCGGAGGAAGAGAAACGCATCATTCGAAAGTTAGATTGGAGAGTGTGTCTATGGGCAGTATGTCTGACCACGCTCTCCGTCGACGTCGCATCTTGAAACTGATATTATGTGTAATAGTGCATTATGTTTTTCGCTCTCCAGGTTGATCGAGGTAATCTCACCCAAGTGGTATCGGACAACTTCCTAGAAGACCTCCACATGAACACAAATGGTATGTCATGCGATTTCACATTCCGGGCGCATTATGGCTGACTTTGTGAAGACTACAATATCGGAAACACTATTTTCTTCGTAGCGTTCCTCATTGGAGAGCTTCCCTCTCAGCTCGTGTCAAAGAAACTTGGGCCTGATCGTTGGGTTCCGGCCCAGATCTGCTTATGGTCAATTGTTGCCGCTCTCCAGTGCCTCATCAGTGGACGGGCAAGCTTCTTTGTAACAAGAGCACTTCTAGGTATTCTCGAGGTACGTGTACACAACTTTCGCTCTAATGGAGCATATATATATGTATATGTGTGTGTCACCACTGATATACTGATTGCGCCGCATTTATAGGGTGGCTTCATCCCAGATATCGTATTATGGTTATCTTATTTTTACACTTCGAAAGAGCTACCCATTCGTCTAAGGTACGCACGTCCAAGGACTTCAGCCGCACATGGTCACTAACGCATCGCAATAACCAGCTATTTCTGGACAACGTTGTCTGCGACTGGTGTTGTAACATCTCTATTAGCCTTCGCTCTATTGCACCTACGCGGTGTCTTGGGTTGGGGCGGGTGGCGATGGTTGTTCCTTATCGAAGGTATCATTACTTTTGCGGTAAGTCATATCATTCATCGACCTTAGGCCCTATATATCTTATGGAACATGTGAGTGATGATGACCAAACGACTAAGATAATATGTAGATCGGTGTTGCTTCATTCTTCATGATGCCAGCCTCAGCAGTGCAGACAAAGACCTGGTTCCGTCCAAATGGCTGGTTCACGGACCGAGAAGTAGCTATTGTCGTCAACCGAGTCCTTCGCGACGACCCCTCCAAGGGCGACATGAACAATCGCCAAGCCATCACCCCTAAGATCCTTTGGGCCTGCCTCACAGATTACGATCTTTGGCCTATATATCTGCTTGGTCTTGTCATCTACATCCCATCGTCACCTCCGACAAAATACATCACTTTAATCCTCAGATCCTCTGGCTTCGACACATTTACTACGAATCTCTTAAACATCCCATATGTGAGTACCGTGTGACCCAGCTTTCTTAATAGACATTCCTAACACCTCTATAGAACGTGTTCCATATCATCACTCTTATCATTCTCACGCGTGTATCGGAGTACTTCAATGAGAGAACGCTAATATCGTCGATACAAAACATATGGCTTCTCCCAACTATAATCGCTCTGCGATGGTGGCCCGGTATAAATGCCGATGCCTGGGGAACTTACGCGTTACTCACGGTTTTACTATCATACCCATACTGCCGTAAGTGTGATAAGAACCGTTCCGACGCAGAGGATGAAAACTAACCACATATCATGGGAAGATGCAATCTTGGTCGCATGGGTGTCCAGGAATTCCAATAGTGTAGGCACGAGAAGTGTATCGGCAGCAGTGTACAATGTGAGTGACGTGATGTTTCTCCCTTGATATTCATGAGCTAACTCTCCTAATAAGATGGCTGTCCAAGCCGGCAATGTCATTGCGAATTTTGTTTACCTAGACGACGATAAACCGCTATATAAGAGGGGAAATAGTGTTCTATTCGCTATTAACGTTTTATCCATAGTCCTATTTATCTTCACCAAGTTCTACTATATCTGGAGGAACAAGCAGCGAGAGAAAGTCTGGAACGCGATGACAGAAGAGGAGCAACATGCATATATTTCAAGCACCAGACTAATCGGCAGCAGAAGACTAGATTTTAGATTCGCTCACTAGGTCTTGGGAAGGGCTATAATCATGAGGGCGGCTCTGGATGACTGGAGCCCTTGCTCGGAACCGTCTTGGATAATTATTTAGCTTCCCTTGCACTCAATTTGCTGCGATCGCCTTGTGGCCGAACATGCTTGGTACATAGTTATAAATTACATAAGTAGTTAGCTCTCATGAAAGCTTAACTATGAAATCCCAAACAAATCTTAGATCAGTGATGAATACAGCCGATTACGACATAGTGGTCTTTTAAGTCTGAAGGTTGCTATTAAACCTCTATCGTCTTACCGCGTTACTTCACCTCCTTACAACGGCCACGAACTCGTCGATACCGAAACACCATCATCCCTCCATTTTCGACCAGTCACTCTGACTAATTCTCTTGGCAGGTGGTCAAATTAGCATTGTGCCTGTCCTAGATCGCGTCTAGATCGTGTAACCATCCATCGTCGTCTAGGCAGCCGTGCACGTGTTGATCTAGACCCACGCGGGATTACGTCTACAGCATCACCAATAAGCCGGATGTCACGTAATAACGGGCCTATCAGTGCTCTGGCTCTTTATTGCACCTTTGTGTCCCTGGTATAGAATAATGTGGACTCTGTGACTCACATGCTCTTAATTTTACCTACCTCGATATGCAAGGCTGCAACTATGTGCGGGAAGTGATATATCGCTTATGAGTTGTGGTTTCAGCCTGCTGTTGAGTGGGCGAGTATTGGGCCTGTAAGCAGCTAGGAGGTTCCTAAGGGGAACTAGAGGTCCTATATATATAGGCAAAACCATAGATATAACCACCCTATAGGGTCTGGTCACTTTACGGTTATGGCGAACCATCATCGAATAGCAACTACTTTACTATAGGGGGTCTCTATCTCACGCACGGCTATATCCTAATACAGTGTTGTATGCAAGATATTCGCCAGATACTGATTTAAGTGCTTATGCACACTGTCGTTTACTATAGGCACATGTTATTTCATTCATACATACAGCAGTATATGTACACTTGTAGACACGACGGCTACTAGACGACTTCCCGCTTTGGTCTTGTGACTTTCATCCCTCTATCAAATAGGGGTCACTCAGTGAGGTATCCAGCTGTACAAATTTGACGTTGCCAGTGTGATTGCTATACGTGCTCCACTGAGATCAGTTGTCAACTATATCAAGTTATGGTGTTATGGTGTTGGAGGCATTATTGTCCTCGCTAACTAACTGCGCGGCTTTCTCGGCCTCCTTATTGGCGAGCTTTCGTTGGATTTCCACTACAACATTTTGGGTTAGCAATTGCCATACTGAACGGGGGTTCTGGGGGTTTTGGAGGTGTTGAAAAGTCCCAAAAGGCGATGGTCGATCACCCGTATTTTCGGGAAGCCTTCAGACTCTTGGGAGTAACTGGGAAATGAGAGTGATCCCAAGAAATGACGTACTGAAATTCTGCACGTCCAAAGGCGTCTGCCACTCTACAATGCCCAGCTTGGCGTCGGCGAGACGGCGATTATGCCCCGTCTCGCCCGCGCGGCCGAGCACGCTACCAACTACAGCCAAACCTCGCAGACTATACGATGCAAAAATTAGCCTCGTTGCTCTACTTGGGGATATAACGAAAATAGAAAAGCCTTGGTGATGGGATAAATAACGTACCTGTCGTCATTTGCGGGGATCGCGTACGTAACCCACGAGGGCTCGGCATTCGTATCGATGACACCAATGGTAGGAACACTAGCAAGCGCACACTCGTGTAGCAGAGTGTAGTTCTCGAGGGGGTTAATACAGACGACAAGGTCGGGGACGAGCGGGCGTCGTTCGTTAAGATGGCGTTCGAAGCCTTGGAGAGGCTTGTCATTCTCGTCGAGCATGTGCATCTGCATGCCGTTCAGGATAACGTCGCTGTTGGTGATGGATCCGGGGATCCATTTCGTGAATAAATGACACGACCGTGCGTATCGTGCTGCCTGGGTCACGATCTGGGTCTGGCCAGGGCGAGTGCCCACGAACAGCATCAGGCCGCCTCGGTAGGCGACCTCTTCTACAACGCGCGCCGCGCGCCGCAGATGTGCGGCTGTCTGCTCCAGGGAGATGATGTGGATGCCTTGTCGGATGCCGTATATGTACCGCGCATTGGCGGGGTTCCAGAGCGAGGTGTGGTGGCCCATATGTACCTGAGACGCCATGAGGAGTTCCAATGTGACGTCCTTGGGGCCGGGCGGGTTGAAGAATACCTCGCCCGGCCGATACCGTGCCTCGACCTGTGAGCCCAGCTTCCCTATCTGGCGTTTCAGTTGCAGCCCCCGTTCGTAGACTTCGGCAGTCTTATCGACCTCGTCGGGCCTCTTCCGGCGGGGAGATTTCGCATTGGCAGTGAAGATAGCGGGCAATCTGGATTGTTCTTGGGGGTCTGAACTCTCCAGCATACTAGCTGCTAGATCTTGAATCGTCGGTGGCAGTATCGTGGTTGGTTGTGTCGAGAGAGCTCGTACGCAGACCTGGCGTACAGGCTGTGCCAATGCCCGTCTGGCTGCCAATTGAAAGAAAAAAAAATGTTAGCTTTGCGCCGATGTACAAGGACAGACCAGAGCTGCATACCATGGCGAATACCAAACTCCCTTATTATCATAGCGACTACGGTGGCGTAGCTTTCAACCGCCGGCTTCTTGAAGATAGTCTTACGACTCTCTGAAATTTCAAGATGCGCCGATATCAACTGCTAGCTACCTACCTAAGTAACGTATGTAGGTACGAAATAGGTGACAGGCATCCTGGTGCAGGGGTGCAACGGTCAAACTTGGTCGCGTTCCGTAACCTTGTAATCCACAATTTGCTAGGGTTTCGATAAATAAATGCATGGAATTACAGAATACCGAGGTAATATGTACTTTTCGAGGCAATTAACCCTATGCGCTAGATTAGGTACCTCCTACAGAGTACTGCGTAATAATACCTACCTAGGTACCTACCCCGCCTCCACCTAGAGCTTCAGAGAGCGATCTCCACTAAACCAAATACATCGCAGGGAATTCGATAGACTGAAGTGATTCACATGTGATATTCAGGAAATGTCAATTCAGCAGATCTAATCATCAAATGGTATTATGACTCTACTAAAAAAGGATCGTGAGGGTCTATAGCTTGTTCTGGTGATTGGTGATTCGCCCGAAGTACAAAGAAAGCTCTCAAAGCATGCCACCAAAATCCAACACTTGTTTATCGGCTCGTCGCTCTTGCAATAGTGAAAACACCAATTATCACAACAGCTAGAGTTACGACGGCACCCGGAAGAAGAAGTTCGTTTGGCACCCCGGCAATGATTTGGTCAGGTTCGGCCCGAGAGCTCACCTTCTTGCGACGTCTGACAGCGGAATAGTCCTCATCCTCAGTCTCCTCATCCTCGTCATCGTCCACCACAGCCCGTCTTCGTCGCACTTCGGATGTGGCGGCGCTGGCCGAGGGAGTGTCAGCTGCTAGGTGATCGGGTTGAGGCGCCGTGACCACAATAGCTGGTTTCTCCGGGTCGTGCACAAAAAGATCTACCTTCTCGTGGTGGTGGTGACGGGCGAGCAGAATTGCCTCTAGCAGATCTTGATCCGTCGTAATGCTTACCGTGTCGCCCTCATCATCCAAGTAGCTCAAGGCAAAGCCACCTGCAATGAGTTTACCCTCTTCTGCAACCGGCACCCCGCCAATGGCGTCAACTTCGCTGCCCAATTTTGCCGCAACATTAGCAACAAGCTCTCCAATGCCGTGGCTAGCGATGACCTGTAGACGATGTACACGACCGCCAGGTGCCTTGAATTTGAAAGGGAAAGGAATCTCAGCCGTGGGCTGGTCGCCCAACATAGAGTGACCGGGTGAGTCGACGCCTATGTGAGAAGCACTGTCACCGGGTGCAACAGAATCGGTGATACGTTCTCGTCCATGGTCAGGCGCTATCATGGATCTAGATGCTATTGTGCCGTGATGATGGCTACCCTCGCCCGAGACCATGGACTCAGACTCGTTGTCAAGCGAGAGCCAGAACTTGTTCCAGGCTGGGCCTTCACTGTCACCTGAGCTCATCGTATTGATCTGCTCTAGCGTAGCGTAGGTGAGTTTTAGAACGTCCACCATACCCACAATCTCGCCTTCGCCATTCATGACAGGTAAATTAAGGTAGTGGCCATCTACGTCATGTCAGTAGAGCAAATCAGAGGACCATTTAATGCAAGGGCTTACCGTGCATCTTTCGTAGAGCAGCCTGGATGCTCATATCCATAGGAGCAAAGTCGGGATGGGGTGTCATGACGCGCACGACACTGCAGGTAGCAGGATCCAGGCCAGGAGCAATGACTCGTAGAACCACATCCTTGCTGGTAAAAATACCGGTGATTTGACCTTGATCTTGCACCAGAACCGCCGTGGTATGGTTCTCTTTCATGAGCATCGCAGCTTCCTTCACGGAAGTGCGAACACTCACAGTCGTAGGGGGCATGCCGTTTAAAACAGACTCGAGAGTTGGGCCAGACATCTTGGAACGAAGGGCCTCGACATATTGAATAATTTGAGCTGGCTGGCTGGCTCCGAGTTCCGACTGAACTCCTTCTAGTGCAGCATAGAGCTTAGTCGAAGATGCATAGGCTCGTTCCAATTTCTCCATGGCGTCATAGAAGCACTTTGTGATATCGAGAACACCGGATATGTCCTGGTTCTCGTCCATTACAGGCAAATGCCGGAAGCCTTTCCTGACCATCAGATCCAAGGCATCGGTAGCACTCGTATCGGTTCTAGCGCAGAGCGGGTTCTTCGTCATAATCTCGGCAATGGTCACGTTGGTCGCCTTCTGGCCAGTACCAACGACGCGGAACGCCAGATCCTTAGCCGTAAAGATACCGGCAATGCGGTCGTCATCGTCTGTAACCAAAACACAGTCCTCTCTCTTAGCGGCCATCAACTGGGCAGCTTCGGCTACAGTGGTCGAGGGCTTGATCTGAAGGGCGGGACTCGGCTTCAGGGCGAGGACAGTTCCTGGGGGGGCTTTGCGAGAGTGTCGGGCGCGATTGGGCAAGTTCTTCTTCTTGGAGAGGTCGCTCTCCAGCTTTCGACGGATGGCCTGGCGGTAGTAGTCAGCATCCATGGCTCGCTTGCACGCAACATAGCTATCATAGTCCAGAGTCATGTAGGTGTAGAGTGGCATAGTGTCCAGAGGTGACCGTCAACCGTCTTGCAATCCAAACAACCAAGCAAACAAGCACACATGAAGTTCGAGACATAAAACGCAGAAAGGAGTGCAGCGTAACATACCTCATCCCGCTTGCTCTGCTTCTGTCGACTCGCGCTTACACCCGAGGCAGTCTCGCTAGGGGCAGGCTGGCTATGGCTCGAGTGGCCATGACTCTCCAGGGTCGGTCGGGGTATGCTTGAGCTGACCGGGCTAACTGAAGATCCAAAGGGATTTGTTCCACGCCCCTGCCCGCGGTTGGGGGTTCCTCTCATAGTACTCGACATTGCATAAACTCGGCGGAGCGGGCAAGATTACGGGGATTCCTGCGGACAGTCGACAATGCCGACAGTGAGCGACAAAAAAAAAGAAGAAAGCCAAGCAGAGTGCAAGAAACCAGCCGCTCTGGTAGGTTTGAACGAGGAGCAAGTGGGTTAGATTATAAGCTGCATGGATTGGTAGATGGCGCCAGGATCATACCAGATAATTGGTAGCTGTGCCCTTGGTCCCTGCCGAATATATATCGGAATATGGCGCTGCACACCAGCGAAATTGCCGATTACGTTAGCGGGTTAAAATCGGGAAGTAGGGAATGTATTCGAGGTAGGTTGTTGTCCATTACCTATCGGTGGGGTCACTATGTACTTAAACAGATGAACAACTAGCGTCGATATGGATTAAAGCAAGAGATGTGCAAGTATGCAAAGCTCGATAAGGACTTAACAATGTATCTCATGTGAATGTACCTACGTACCTGCCGACGGAATCTCTGAATCCCCTATTGTGTGCAGCCACAATGGCACGTACAATAAACAATGCATGATAAAGACCTTTATTGTTATTGTTGTTGCCAGGGCTTTTTGCAATCCTATTATGGCATGAATGCTATCCCAAATCAAAGCCTCTATATTTCAGGACCGTAGCCAGTAAGTATACCTATCTAGGTACATAGGTTCCTAGGTATCTCTGCCTAGATGTATTAATTTGGAATGTACCCCTCTTCTAGTGGGGGACTGGTGATGACAAAATAAATGGGTACAAACTATTATTAGGATTTTGTATGTAGTTCTGAACTATCAACAATGATAAAACATTGAATACATTTCTCTACAACCTATTAGTCCACTATTCAAGACTAGATACATTTTTAGTGATGATAAATCATTTAGTAGAAATTCAGCGAGACTTAGGCTGAAAGTCATTACGTAAAGTACTCTATTATACAACAAGTACATCCTAAGAAAGAACAAATTTGTCTAATAAACTGAAAAGTCAGCTCATCTGAGCTATGCTTTGAACTAACTAGGTACTGACCATCAACTCTGTCATGTTTAAACAATAACAAGGAGTACTTACTTCAAAACACAGCTAAACGTTTAAAAACCAACTAAAAAAAATGCTGTGTGGATTAAATAGTTCATTATAAACTCTTTGTCATGTAATAATTATCTTTTTTTTTTAATTGTATTAAATAATGTGTAAGTGAGGAGGTTGAAGTTCCAAAGCGTTAGTTATTTACTTACAATAGGTAGAGAATTTATTTTCAGGCTGGCACTATCTCTATGCAATAGCCTCCATATATCACGTTGTTAAAACATAGTATGAGTTGTCACATGTATATATTTTTGACCAGGGGTCTGATTAATACTATGCTACACTCATCGAGAGTACAAAGCTGGCGAGGTGCGTGGCTTCCGTCGTCATCATTGTTACACAGTATTTTCAAGCTGCGTTAGCCGCAAGAAATTTCCCGTCTACCATCCAAGGCGTAGTGCCACATTTGCCCTCGAAAGGGATGAAGTCAAAGACCGGGCTGTGGCTGAGCCCTGGGAGGATTATTTTCTTCGCTTCCGCTGCCATGGTAGCTGAAGTACGCGCCCGGTCAGAAGCCTCATCCCCTTTAGCAGTCCAAGTGATGGACCGCGTAATCATGGCCCCAAAGTTCACCGCACCAGTAGCAACTGGTCTACGCATGAACTCGTACTTGGCAAAGGTTGCCTCCAGGTCCTCGGTGCTTGGGCTCGAGTTTTTCTGCAGAGTTGCGTACAAGTTGTTGACCAGCACGACGACAGAGAGTGCTGCACAAAGGGCCCCTTGGCCATTCACCGATGTCATCTTGTGTGCGGCGTCGCCAACGAGTACTAGGCGGCCGTGGTACCATTTCTCTGCCATCCCTTCTTCCTGCTGCAGTAGCGTAGCATTGGTTTCTTCACGGAGAGGCCAAATCTCCTTCAGTTGGACACCTGGGAATACCGCGATATCGGACATCTCTTCAGAAAATTTCTCCAAATCCTCGCTTGTGAATCTCTGTTTTTCCATCGTCGGCTTCGCCAGTCGCTTGAGGACTGAGAAAAACATGGTGTCATTCAGTCGTATGCATTGCGAGGCTACTCCAGGCCCATGTGACTCGGCAAAATCGGCGAGTGCAATGTCCTCCCGAACACAACGAGTATGACCAAATAGGGACAGATAACCCGGGATCATCGGGGATGAGGGCGCGGAGTCACCCGAGGCGCCGAGATCCTGGATAAGCTTTCGAACAGGACTGTGCACACCATCTGCTGCAATCACTACTGATCCATCCACCATGCTTCCATCTGCAAGATATACATGCACGCCATCCTTGTGAGTTTCGACTTTGACTGCATGTGCATTTGCTTTGACCTTTGTTTCATGGTGAGGCAAGTTGTCGTAAAGGACGCGGAGAAAGTTGCCGCGAGAAATTCCTAGTGAGGGATAGCCAAGTCTATCAAGAGTTTATTAGCTCATATTCCCCATATCAAAGGGCTAACTCACTCGTCTTCAATATCCCCAAAAACACGGGCACTGCACAGAGGCTCGCCTGTGTGGGTGAGGTTGGTTTTGGTGAGGAGGCGAGTTGAAAACTCCAGCATTGGTTTGTACAAACCAAGTTGGTCCATCAATCTAACGAGGGGCGGCCATGCCACAAGGAGAGCGCCGCGGTATCTCACAATCTCTGGCTGCCGTTCGAGGACGATGAAGTCAATGCCTGCCGCGGCTAGTGCGTGTGCCGCAAAGAGTCCAGCAGGCCCAGCGCCAAGTACAATGGCACGAAAGGGAGACATGGCTGTGGTATGATAAACCTGAATCAAAATCCGAGAATACCGATATCATTCGAGGGTGAGAATAGATAGTTAACTATACTCTCGGGGAAGGTTACACATGTATGAAAAGTCGAGGGTTGAATGAACACAAGTAGACTGGTACTCGAGTAGAAAGATGGGGAAACGAATGAAGGATATGGTGGGATTTTATAAGGAAATAAATTGTCTGGCAAGTACCCAAGGAACTAAAATCTGGGTGGTGTGAATGATTCATTATTCCTGACGCCGGCTCGGACTTTATTGTCTTGCTTCCTTCTGTTTGTCTATAGTTTGTTATGTTATTCGTTACTCATTTTCCAATACCAGTTATCTATTTACACAGCTTATTGGTAGTTAATACTTATGCAGTGAGAGATGGATGTAGTGAATACTGTGTGCGGTCAATACTACATGTACTTGATGCAAAGCAACATGTACCTAATGTCCAACGAGACACCAATTTTTAGTGATCCTCATCGACATAATATACTAGGTCCCAGGCAAGCTACCTAAACACAGAAATATTAGTAAGTACTGCCAAAGTAGGGAGTACCACCAAAAATTACAGCCCTCGAATCTAGATACCACCGGACCTGCCCATTCCACTATCGAGCCAGCAACTGCAATAGTAAACCCTCTGTACGAAAGCCTATGCTAGCCCCTCATAGCGGTGTGATTGTCCCATCAGTTCTTTTTTCTCTAACCGCCGGGAATTCTTAGTCGCCTTGGGCTGGGGGTTTACAGTTTCGAAACTTAGCAGGTGAGTATACAAGGTTCAAACAAAACTCTCTGTAACACATGTACATTGAAAATATTCTAACAAAATTCAAAGTTTAAGATACATCACATTCTTTGTGAAGTTAAACAATTTAACTAAGCTGTTCCTAATTACAGTCTAGACTGCTTGTGATACTAGAACTGACTTATTGCTATTGCACAACAGCATCTATGTTTCTGGCTTCTAGAGCACGGACCTTGGCCCGTGCCGTAGTTCTAATACCCTTGAGGCTCAGCACCGTAACAGCTGTGCCAATCTTGCAAACCTCGTGGGTTTCAAGCATCAAGGTTCTTAGCCGCCAACTGCCGATAACAAATGATATGTGAGGAAGGCAAGATTCCAAATTATGTGCAAGCATAGAGGCTATGGACTACTAAAATGGCATGTGTGCCACGTACACACCGCACTCTGGAGACCTGACAAAGGTCCCGATAGCACTTTCAGAGGTTTCAGCTCCGCTTCTTGGGAAACAATAGATACAAATTCCGTCTTGAGGACCGGCCTAGCTAGCCAATTCTCGGACGGGCCCGGAGGGAATTTTTAGGGATATATAAAAAGACTCAGGGAAGATCTGCTAGACTAAGCCTAATCAATAGGCCACCCCTACTTCTCCAGGCAACAACTTGCCGTATTAATAATAATATGCTGGTTCGTCCCTCATGAATAGGTTTAGCCATTCCTTCCTTCCAAGATGTTGATATGGGATCAGATTCACGCCGACTAGGAATAGACAAGGTAGCGGCGCTGCTCTCGACACGGGATCTTCGGTCTCCTCTGGATTCATCGGTGATGGTACCCGAATTACGCGGCCACCTTGGCTTAATAGAAAATGACTCAGACCGGAATCGGATAACTTGCATTGGATATGAAATCGCGGCGAATCCAGGCAAGATCTTGCGAGGAACCCGGGCCCACCGGCTTCACATCCGCAATCCACAGTCTTTCTAGAGTAACTTCTCTAGAGTCTAGATGTCCGATGTGAGGAGTTTAAGTGTGGCTATCCCCCCATTATGTCGCCCACGCGCCCTAATTAAACGAACCAGGGTGGCATAACGACAGATTGATCAGACATGCTGAGGCGTTTGTATTATGGCCTGACAACGTGGGTTTTTATTCAATGGAATCGCGGAAAAGATCCGTTTCACCTTCCGCGATGCGAACAATAACAGTCTTGTTGGCGAGCTTATTCCGGAGGTGGCCTATAACATGCTGTGCTTTGGTATTTACAACCCCGGTGCTGTGGAGGGCGAGTCAACAGTCTACCTTCGCGTTGGCTCGGTGCCTCATTAGAATTAGGCAGATGACCCAAGTGTCAACAAGAAAAAAGAAGAAGGAATGAATCGGGTCGGTTACCATAGGCATGCAAACTCACAAGCGTTACACAAAGTTCATCTCTACACCTCAGTCGATTCCCAGAACACCATCATTCCTCAGAAAATCTTCTCTGCCTTGCAACCATAACTTGATCACATCACGAAGGTGAGTCGATGGCTCGAATGCTTCTTAAATAACGTGCTTTCCATCGTAGGACGTCACATAAATTGCAACTAAATCGCCTCGAACCAAATCCTCCAAACAAGCAACCATGGCACCCAAGCAAGCCCCTGCCTTCGCTCCTGGAGGAGTGCAGCCTTCCGTATGGTACAAATCGAGGAATACCATCCCGGATCTCGCAAGGCTCGCTTCCGACACACGCCTTCCAATAATCCGGACGTCGATTGTCATTATTACGACAAGCGCACACCTGGAGTATTCACGTCGTTTGTTAGCGTTGTTTCCGCGTTGGACCTCTTGATGGCCATTCGCGCCGACTGTACCAAGTATGTTCTGACACTCTCAGTCAATGGCAACGGCCGAGTGTTTATGAGCTTCAATTCGACACAGCGCCACTGGCGAACCTGGCAACCGTCCTTCAGCATGCGACCGTTAAGCATCCCGAGAATTACTATCACCGACCTCATCATACAACCTCAAGCGAAAAACGGCTGGGTGTATCCTGCGAACGACACTAGTGAGGATCTTGCTAATATCACTGGACTTAACGATCCGAACATTAACTGGGATCCTCACCACGTCATCAAGCATCGTCGTCACTTGGGTGTGCTGTATCTAAAGATCAAGTTCTTCGAATAAGAAGAGAGCGAGGATAAGCTTAACTAAGTGCTAGCTAATGACTATCGAGGAGCCGTTGTGAGGGCGTATTGCCAGGCTCACAACCTCTAGGCTGGGCACATAAATACGAAGGTAGGCGGAGTGTACACTAGTTGTTGACATGACTGAGGTGGAGGGCTTGTGGTGGATTTGGCAATGATTTGATGTGGTGTTTTCGTGAGGGGTTCTTAGTCGCCTCGCGTCGCCCGAACTCCAAGAGTTGGACAAACCCGAGTCATAAAGACGAGGCTTTCTTGAGCATTTTTTACAATCTTTCCTCATTGCAAGTTGATACGGCGGGCGGCTGACGTGCTCAACAAAGTATGTGGAGGAGCACTCGCAACAAATCATGGTCCAAGAATTGTTATAGCAAACATGCGTTTGAGAGGAGTAAGAGGCTCTTCTTTTCTCGGGAGACGGAAAATGAGAAGGAAACTGCGGAACAGGAAAGTAGTAGGGGAAATCGGAGAGATGGAAATCTGGAAACGGGAAAGACTAGGGGTCAAAATCCTGCAAACCAAGGATGACCTAATGCCTGACGAGCCGTGATCCGCTTCGCAGGGTCCAGATTCAACATGCGCTGCACGAGGTCTCTGAACGAGACGTCGAAGACGTCTGGCCATGTTGAGAACGGTTTATACGTAATATGCTCCTCCGTCCGCTCGTCCCAAAGCATCCAAAGACCTGGCAGTTGATCTCCTCGTCTCCAACGTGCTTCATAAGCCCGTTCAGCCCATCCTTGTCTCCAAAATATGAGACTTGACGTTGCTGGCGGATGAAAGCAGGCAGGGCGCCTTTCGACTCGTGTTTCCGGAAATCATCGTCTGGCCCGAAGATGACACGGCCAAGCATAGCATAGATGCACTATGTGGTGCGAACGTGTTAGAGGTGTCGTTCGCCGCAATTCATCCGTGATCCACTCACTACGGCTCCAAATGAATAGATGTCAGAGGGTTTGTTGAGTTCACCCTTGAAATGTCCCTCTGGGCTGCGCCAATTGTCGTTTCCGGCCAACATTCCTTTAATACACCGGCCTTTGGGAAGGTATGCGGCATTCTCAATGTCAATAATCTGAACTTGGTCAATAACAGAGTCCGGCCGAATATTGACCACGATATTGTCAGGCTTGA
Source organism: Hypoxylon argillaceum (assembly GCA_022495175.1). Taxonomy (NCBI): domain Eukaryota; kingdom Fungi; phylum Ascomycota; class Sordariomycetes; order Xylariales; family Hypoxylaceae; genus Hypoxylon; species Hypoxylon argillaceum. The sequence goes on along the minus strand of MU378279.1, from coordinate 15,264 downwards.
TGTCTGACGATGGACGGTTAGTGCTATGACTCTACCCCATCGTGGGCTCAGACATCATGATCCATGTTACCTAAATGCACAATATCTCGGTCATGCGACTCCGCGATTCCTTGAAGGCAAGCCTTGAGGACTTGCTTTCTATCCGCCGTCGGCATTTGTTGCTTAGCCAGGCTCAGGAAGTCGTCCGTCAGGTATTTGTATACAAAGATGCACTTGCCGGGGATGGTATCTGAGGGCAAGCGTAGGTTTTCGTGTTCTCGAAGTCTGGGTCGTATGTCCTCATTGAAGCTCGAGTACATTACTTTCGGAATATCTTTCAAGATGAACTCGTCACGCCCGTATCTAAGGCGCCATTATTAGCTCAATGTTCAAATACGGCAACATTAGAAAGGATGGGCGGACGTTGCCAACCACACGCGGCCAAGGTGCGGCCGCTCTTGGATCAATTCTTTGAAGATGTAGCGGCGCCCTGTAGCACCAACTTCCAAGTGGACTGGAAGCCATCAATGCTGTGTTGTCACAAAGGTCGTGACAGATTGTGGAATGTGCCTGTGCCGGTTGGCTCTTCAAGCAACTACCTCGAGAGTCGCGCAGTTATCTTTACAGGAAGGAAGTCAGACAACGTAGCAACACATACAAGACGTGTTATTTTCAGGTGCTAGACGCGTGACTTGTCCGTTACGTCGCGTGCAGAACCCAACCAATTTCGGAGCGGGTTCGGCGGGTGTGCTCTGCAGATCTGTCGGATTTGGCTTCTTTGCATTTACAGATCACGGAGGCCGTAAGTTGCAAGCTCTATGAAAGATTTCGCATTGAGGGCGCTAAGATTGTCTCGACGGGCACATTCGAAGGTTATTGAGCAGTGGTCTTGGCTCCAGTGCTTGACGTGTTCGCTATCACTTATGTGAGAAGTCCAGATAAGTGTAATTAGAGCATGAATGTGTTCCTTCAAAAAAAGCATGATGCCAATATGTTCCACGACAGGCCAGCTTTACTCGGATCAGTTGACGAAGTGTCGCCGTGACAATAAGATGGCGATGGCGCATCTCAATGGATTAATGCTGTGTGCTGTGAATAATAGTCATATCAGAGTATACTTATTCTGTAGAGCGACGTACCTGGTACCTCATATGCAACAAGCTGTGACTTGGCTCCTCATAAGAATTGAATAACGCTCGCCGTCGTCACCACGCTAGAAGTAGCCGGATTTAAGAACCTGGTTACATTACATACACTACTTCCTGTGCCTTCCTCTAAAATAGGTTGTAATTCCTAGAAGTCTGAGGGCCACAGCCTAAGCGTAACAAACCTAAAAACAAAATTATTACGATCTAAGCCCTATCATAGATCACAGCTACCGACGTTTGTTTTGTGTAGCCTTTTATTTGCCGTGTGCCAAACCTTGAAGTTACACACGGGCCGGAAGTGAACGCCTAGGCATGTTTTGTTGGTTGTTGATTCGGTAAAATCGAACATACACTCAAGATCCTGAAGGAATCAGTGATTAACAATAGGGGACAATATAATAAGTAGAGATTTGCACCATTTGGTGTCACAATAGTAAATTTTTAGCTATGATCGCTGACTACTGTGCATGTTTACCTATCCTAGTACTGAGAACAACTATATGTGATATGATGAGCTTAGAATGGGTATCTAGGGAGATAAGTACGTACGAGTAGAGTGTCTCATCGCGTCGATGCATCGTGGTATTAATCGCCTTGCGCTGTGCGCTGTATGCTGTACACACAAGTAATAGGATCCCGATTATTCTCATAAGTATGAAATACGACCTTCGTCTCCCGGCAGCCTGGTTGATGGATACCACGGAGGTGATATAGTATCACCAACCTCGCATGGTTATCTCCAATCGCCATATCATCGCGCTTCTCGCGCGACCACACGGGGGCAATACAGGGCTGCCAAGTTATCAACGTGTCTCACATAATCTAATAAGTGGTAGTCGATCAATTAGCCTCAGCCTTATTTCGCACCTGTGCGAAGGCTCGGCCGTATTCACCGGTGTTCTACTCAGCTGGGAAGATGGCGTTCTAACTAATCCCCTCTAAGCGATTGAAATCTCTAGTATTTTGGTGTTTTGGCTTCGGGTAAACTATATATAGGGTCATTTTTTCAATAGAAATCCCAATTTGTTATAAATATTGAATCACAAGCCGCGTGGCCACGCTATTCATAGCACTCACCGATAAGGCAGGCTTCGGTGAAGTGAACCTATTTATGAGTGTAGATAAGGTACCTAGCAGCCTTAGACAAATGCTGCGCATCTCGCGCCACAACATCTAAAAGAGAGTATTCTGTAGTTTAGAGTCGGACAAGGAAAAGAAAATAAGTGTCTTTGGGGTTTAGTTAAGTCTCCTAAGAAGCCACAATTGGGGGCGAAGGATCACACACATGCATGCATGATGCATCTGCTACTAACATTGTCTCAAACACTAGACTGACCCTGCGGCTGTCCCCGAGCTGTGGGATTCGTGAAGGCAGTTCCACTTGCCCGATTCTAGAAGCTCTACCTATTTTGTATCCGCCTTGCCTTATTTTTGGCACATTCTTGGTAGAAGGAAGGCGTGAAACATGATCGAGCTCCGTAGATGCAACTTCGACTAACGGCATTCTCATTACCAAACTATAGTATATGCATGCACTTCGCCGGCGTGGCTTTACCTGAGATCCAAATCGCGGAGTCCGTAGGATGCTCCTTTTGCAGCCCTTGCAAACCTGTCTCATAAACCTGGCTTGAGACATAATATAAATATTGTTTCCTTGTTATGTACTAAGAGCTCGCCACGGCCTTGAGTTTCGAGATGTTCTTAGTCTGTGGTTTCTATCTCTATACCCTTTTCAATACCAGATCTTTCTTATTTTTTTATTAATCATGATACCCAATTTTATATATTCGTCGTTACTGAGTCTAGTACTAGTATCAGACGTTGGGGCAACCGCCGGGTTGCATCAGTTCATTTCCCCAGGATTTTTACCATCGTCGGACACCTTGCGCTCACTCTCAAAGGCGATACAACACAATAAGCGCCTAGAAAGCAGTAACAAGTCAAGAAATGCCACTGGTATAGCGAAGAGTTGGAACGGTGCAACGCTGTTTAGCCTGTGAGAAGACATCTATAATCCCCGATTAGGTCCGCTGGCGTATCTGACTTAATGGATAGCGCGGGCGACTTGGGGTCAGAATCCGCCGGGATTGAAGTAACATGCACAACCTGTTACGTTAAGGGAAATGTCACGGCCGAGCTTGACTTTGACAGTAGTTTCAACATCGAGCAAGCAATCGCGAACTTCACAAGCGACGTCGGAGACGAAATCGAGAATGTCACGACGACGGCCTATCACTACCTCAAAGCGGAAGTCCCAAAAGCATTGGCGAACTTGACAGACGACTTCGACTTCGACGACGTCAGCTTCCCGCCTTTGAACGTCAGCTTCAATGTTGACGTGCCCGATATCCCCGAGTGCCGGCTGAGCCTTCAATTCGATGACCTGGAGCTTTATATGCTAATAGACACTGTCATCTCGGCCGGCACGTCGTACACACTTAACCTCTACGCGAGCAAATCCCCGATTGGGCTCGCGATCGATAGCGCGACGTTTGTGGGAGTCGTAGCATCCATCGACCTAATTTTAGCTGCAGATGCGGATATTGATATTAGTAGCGGCCTTCATATTAAGGTCGACGATGGGATGGCGCTGGACCTTGCGCTCTTCAGTCATAATGTCTCTAGCGTGACCTTGTAAGTCGCCGCGAATTCATATAGTGCTCAAGCCTACCGAGGCACGAACTGACTCCTGATATTAGCAATGGAGGGTCCTTCGAGTTCCTACCCGTTACTGTCAACAGCGCAAATGGCGTCCTCTCGGCAACTCTGCGCGTGGGCGTCCATGCAGGCATCTCCCTGGAATTCGACGAGTTCGAACTCTTACCGGTCGAGACGGGCACAGAGGTCCTAGTTTACGCCGACCTAGCCGAGTTCACGACGAACATCACGGCCATGCCGGAAGGCGACGACAACGACTGCCAGTTGCGCGTGCAGCAGGTTTACCAGCTTGCACTGGGAGCCGCTGCGGGTGCGACGCTAGTCGTTGGGCCCGAGACATGGGGTCCTGCTCCGTCGACTAAGATTCCTATTTTTTACACGACCCTAGCGGATGAGTGCGCTAAGTCCGTGACGAAGACCGCCTCCGCGACCATCATAAGCACGCCGCTGCCGTCGATATCGGCGAGGGCGGATAACAGCTTGACGACGACGACGATTACAGAAGAGGTCACGTTTACGGGCCTGGTCTGCCTAACAAGTGGCTTAACTGAATGTCCGGCATCGTCGCAGAGCACAAGTAAGGTTACGAGCACGAGGACATTAGTGCTCACGGTGTCCGACGACTCGGAGGCTACCTTCCCGGCGACAACGCAGGACACGATCCCGACAACGATTTCCTTTGCCAACAACGTCAAGGTCGTTAATGCGACGGGCGGAAGCCCAGTATCGTATGTCCCGCCGCCGCCGCCACCAACATCCTCAGCTGCGACGACTACAGGCTCAGGAGAAGGCCAAGGTGGCGGATCGGATGATAAACCCCTGGGCGAAACTGCTGGTGTGAACAAGGGCCTCATCATCGGCCTTAGTGTTGGCCTTGGCGTGCCGTTCTTGGCTGCTGTAGCTGCCGGGATATAGTGAGTGAACCCTTTTCCGCATGTCTCGCCCCATAGCTCTTTAACTAATTCTTGTCATTTTCTAGCCTCCTCTTTAGACGACGGAAGTACAGCGCCATTGCTAGATCAGAAGTATTCCATGTTGTCTCGCCACACCCATCTACGGATGACATGCGTACAAGGGAAAAGAAGTCTGCAACAACAGTGACGGCAACAGCTAGACCGGGTGGGAGCTGATTTTTGCGTTGGGTGTGTTTAGTATGCATAGTACAGACGAAAATTTATTGTCTGTTTGTCATGTACCTATTATAGCATTACGGTAACTGCATACATACATAGTGAGCTTTTTGTGGGCTTTATAAGAATAATTTCCGTAGAAGACAAAAATGATGTTGTATTGACGAGTATACAGAGGTAGCCTACCCTAGCTCACCTGAGAGATCCGTGCATTAGCAAGTACTATGTAAAAACGCCTACAGAGCTAAGTACAGTTGTGCAGTGTGGATGATGCGACTACTAATCGGGGTTAGGTTCGATTCCTAACAGCGCTAAGTGGTCTTCGCCTTTTAGCTCATCTAGTACCTACCTACCTACTTACACTAAATGCGGGGTAGGTAGGTAGCTGCACGAATATGCCGGTACAATTTATTCTTCATACATCGGTATTTTAATAATGGCACCTCTACCTTTTTTTAGGTACCCAGCATATGTAAGTACTTTAGATAGTTTACCTTCCTAATGAATATCTGAGGATTCTAGAGAGAAGCACTCTGCGTAAAACATTTCGGCTTGTTTCAGGACAAGCAATTCGATTTTTTTAGTTGAGAACCCCCTAGGATCCAGCACTAGCACCTAGCTACCTCGATTCTAGGGGCCATTTACATACTGTAGGTGCCTCCATAAATAAGTACCCACTTTACAGTGGATAAGCAAGTATTGACCCGATCCTTTTTTCTTATTGCAGTTAGCCTATGATACCTAGGCACGCGACAACCGCAAAAGGTGCCTCGATGCTAGTGATGACGTCTGGACTAACACCATTGCTCAAGCAATTAAATTTACCTAATTTTATTTAAAAAGAGAAAAAAATATATAGGTACCGGGCCCTACCGCTATTTGAACCTAAATTAGGCCTCGTTTATAAGAAAGTTACGGTTTTTTTTTTGCATGCTAGATACTTTTCACCATTGAAGGGTCGATCACGCCATCTTGCCAAGAGTATGAATTTGTATGGATCTACACCGAAAGCCTTTGCTAGCGAACATCTCTGCATGTTATGCAGCAGATGAGAACTCGACAAGGCGGAAATCCTTTCTAGCCGAAACATTCATGTGGTCGGAGTCCTTCGTCTAATCAATTCGACATCTTTAACAATCCACCCCTCTAGAGTTGCACCGGCGCTGCCTTTTTTCGCTAGGTCACCCGGGCATGTCACCAAATATGAATAGCCCGAAGGACTCGAACGCGCCCCTGAGGCCGCTCGATGTGGATGCCGGACAATTGGACTTCCAGGAAATCGACCCTGATTCGGGTGTCAAACGCGGGCTAAAGACCCGGCACTTGAGCTTATTAGCCCTCGCTGGGATAATTGGCCCGGGGCTCTTGGTCGGGAGCGGCGGTGCGCTGGCCAGCGGCGGGCCGGCCTCTCTCATCATCGGTTTCGGCCTCATCGGCATTATCGCCTTCAGGTGGGCACCCCCGGTGGGGTGAATAAATGTGCGTTTTGACCAGCTAACTCACATTGCGCTCTCTAGTATCATGCAGAGCTTGGGGGAGCTCACCACGCTGTACCCCTCGGGGGGTGCGTTCACGAAACTGGCTGATCGCATGGTTGATCCCGCGTTCGCCGTTGCCGTTGGTTGGAACTACTTCATCATTTGGTTTGCGGTGCTCGCCAACGAGTATAACGCCGTCACGAGCATTCTGTCATTTTGGAGCGATAAAGTCCCTATATGGGGGTACTTTCTCATTTTGTGGGTGGGTTGCACTTCATGGTCATCGTATCGTGGATTTTTTTCTAAATGCTCCGTCTAGTCTGTGTTCCTTTGCTTCCAACTACTCGGAGTTGAGGCTTTTGGAGAGGCCGAATTCTGGCTCGCTCTTATAAAATTGGCGGGCTTGGTGGCTTACTACATTTTTGCCATCGTGTAAGTCTCTACGTTGAAGGCACCCCTATAGCTTAGTAACTAACATTATCAGCTACGCTTCTGGCGGAGTCATTGGAGCCGAAGCTATTGGGTTTCGTTACTGGCATGACCCTGGTCCTTTCGTAAATGGGTTTGCTGGCGTTGCAAAGGTCTTCGTCTTCTGTAGCACCTTCTATGCCGGTGTCGAATCCGTCGCTGTGGCCGCCACCGAGACCAAGAACCCGAGCGTAGCTATCCCGTTGGCCATTCGCCAAACCTTCTGGCGCATCATCTTCATCTACCTTGGAGCCGCCTTCTTCTACGGGCTCACATGTCCATCGAATGCTGATGGTCTTATCAACGGCACTAGTCGTGCGCTGAAAAGCCCCATGACAATCGCCATTCAAAATGCCGGATGGGAGGGGGGTGTCCATCTAATCAATGGTTTCATCCTCGTCACCTGCATATCCGCCATTAACAGCTCGATCTATATTGCATCAAGAACTATCCTATTCATGGCCCAGGATGGGAAAGCCCCAAAGTTCCTCGGGTGGACAGACCGGCGCGGCGTGCCAATTCCTGCAATCATCTTTTCCAATGCCTTTGGCGCCTTGTCGCTACTTAACATCTCCGCTGGTGCTGCAGACGCTTACTCGTATATCGTCAACCTGTCAGGTGTGTCTACGTTTCTTGTGTGGGGGTCGATCTCGTTCATTCACATTCGATTTCGGCAAGCCTGGCAATTGCAGGGCTACCAAGTTGAAGATCTCCCGTTCAAGGCACTTTGGTACCCCTGGAATGCGTGGTTTGGACTCTTCGCCAACATCTTCCTCGCTTTTGTGCAAGGTTGGACGAGCCTCGCGCCTTTCAAAGCGGGGAACTTCGTGGACGCTTATATTCTCCTTCCACTCTTCGCTATCATCTATGTGGCATTTAAACTGTGGAATAAGACTCGTTTTTGGCGACTAGATGAGATTGATCTCCAGTCAGGACAACGGCGTGATCTAGAACACAACAAAGGATCTACTGCGGTTATTGAATCCCAGCCGTGGTGGAAACAGCTTTGGCAGAGCTTTTAGTTTAAGACGGACGTGATACATTATAACGCAATTTTGGTCGAATATATACCCAACAATCTCTTTACCTCGTGTGTTCTGTGTCTCTGCCAGTCTCTATGTCACTTACCCCTTGCAATACGCCTGAACGTTATAGGCACTAATGCAAAGTCACGAGTCTTGGCCTTGGCCGTTGGGATGTTTGGTAGTATGGCCAACTTAGTTTCCTGAAACTGTAGCTATATCGCCGATAAATAGAGGGGAACGTCGTATTCTGATCACGGGGATTGGAGTCTTTCCACCAATATCTTTCGGCTAAACCCTTACATTGGTTGCGACTTTCCAAGTAGAGCTCTTATTACAACCTTTCCTTCCTAGTGGCTAGGGGTATAAGAGGGTTCGTATCATACGACATATAGCATCAGATTAGCATCTAGTTGATTTAGAGCGCGGAGTCGGCAAAGCGCCTCGCTTAAAACCCGCGTTATGCTGTCCTATCCCAAGCATTTATAGTTGACGATCTCTCCGCATCCAGTAGTAGTTTCTTCGCATGTCAGTTGCGTAGTTATCTTTCTTAAGAACAGCAATAAGAGAATTTTTGCAAGATGAAGTTCTCTATCGTATTTAGAGCACTGCTCTTCCATTCCTGCGCTTTAGTCGCCAGCCAAGCGGCCTCCATCAGGAGCTTATACCTGTTCAAGGATGTGATAAAGTCCAACACGACAGCGATAAAGACCACAGGCTTCAATAGCGTTATAATGTTCGGCGTGGGTATCTTAGGAAATGGGGACATAATGGTATGACACCTCTTTGCGAAATTGGCGCCTCTTCAGCAAGTACACTTTGACTAGAAACATCGGCTAAATGCCCGTCTTACTCACCCCGATCTTTGCCCGTTGCTACAAGATACGATTTTGAATCACTGCCGTAATCAGATACTCCCTTTACTAACGCTATTTATTAAAGTATTACTCAAACACGCCGGGGAGCAGCGACGTTCTCGCCGCATCCAACGGCACATACGTAGGCGGCGACGCGCTAGCCGCAAAAGTGCAGTCTTTCAAGACGGGCACGACGGGGATAAACCGCGTGGAGATCTCGATGAACTCGCAGCACGTGAAAGATCTCATGGCGAATCCCGGCCCGGGTCCGTCGACGCCGCTGTACCGCAACTTCGTGGCGCTGAAGGCGGCATGGGGCCTCGACGCCGTGAACAACGACGACGAGTCCCTCTACGACGTCGCCAGCACGGTCAAGTTCGCCCAGATGCTGGGCCAGATCGGGTACAAGTACACGCTTGCGCCGTACACGAATTCCGCCTTCTGGGTCTCGCTTATCAGGCAGGCGAATGCGGGGCTTGCAGACCCGAACCTGCTCGTCGATCGCGTCTACTTGCAGTGCTACGATGGCGGCGCGGGGAACAACCCGACTAGTTGGGCGAGCACGCTTGGGCTGAAGGTCGTTCCGCTCCTCTGGGTCACAAATGATTCTAAGCCCTCGCAGGGTACCACCGCTGCGCAGGCTACATCGAAGTTCACGGCTTGGAATTCGGCGGGTGGTCTTGCTGGGGGTGGCTACTGGAATGACTATGATATCGAGAAGAACGGGCTGTCATATTCGCAGTATGGGAGTGTCTTGGTGAACATCTTTAAGTAGAGTTACTGAGATATGGAACCATTTTATATCCAAGATTGATGTATATATCTCACAACTCAAACTAAAATATGCAAGAATGTCTAATTTCTTAGGCCTCCTGGTGTATATACTAAGAAGTACATAGTACCTTAAGTTTGACGTAATCCAGGATTTAATAGCCCCAGATTCTGTTTAAATGTTAAAAAGAGAGGGCCGTCCTGACAGCTAGTACATGCCAGGAGATTTTGCTGTAGGATGGAAATATATGACAGTTGTATCACCGTAGGTCGTAATAAAGGAGAGCTCAATGCCATAGAAACATCGCTGGGGTCGAGCAGGGTTTCTGTGCTTAGATGCATACTTTGTGGTGTGTGAATGTCTGAGGACCAGCTCATATTATGGGTAAGTAATCTAGTGAAGATCGGTAAAACTAATTGGCCTACACATATAGTGCCTTTACGGTATTAATATGTGCAGAATCCCAGCGTCGCGCAACTAGGCCACGGGTGTAACCTGACTCAAGGCTTATACTACTGTGTTGAGGTCAACTATGTTGATCCGATGACCGCATCTTCGACCACGGTGTTTACCAGGGTCTCAACTTGGCCAACTTGACCACACTCACGAAGACCACTAGAGGAGTGACAACTTCAACGCCGGTGTATATGGGGATGGCCAGCTATTTTAATGCCGTCTATCTCATCGTTGCTGGTGATTCGAGCTACGATATCGCCGCTGCTAATGGTATTTCTCTAAGCGACTTTTGCACTTGCGCGACTCTGATAGCTGACTATTATGTTTGCATGGGTGTGGGCGGTTCTGCCACTACGGCCCCCCTTCCTACTACTACTAAGGGCAATGTGGTTACGACTCGGACGTCCATCTAAACTAGCAAAGTGACTGACTGTGATACTTTCCGCCTCGTCGCCAGCGTCAGCGGTGATAGCTGCTATATGATATTGTAGAAGCTAGCGGCCGAACTTTAACCAGTTTTATTCTTGGAATCCTGTAGTGGGTGCTACGCGTGCTGCACCGCTTGTTTAATCAAATTCAGACTTATGCTATTAAATCCCACATTAAACATGCTAATATCGGCATAAGAGCTATAGCACATAAAAATAGTGTATTATGAATATAGCATTAGCTGTGACCATTATTCGTGAAAGTTCATCTCTGGCGAAGTAAAAACGACGTCATTAATATTCCTTCAGTATCAAGGAAATATATTATAGTACGCCACATCATCAACTATCACTTGTCAATCAGTGTAGAAGAGTGATTTTTCAGCCGCAGATCCGGGTAGGTTGTACTAAAAAGGGGCTTTACACGCCTCTTTCGGGTAATATTGCCTACGGTCGCCCACAGGGCTTACTGTCTCATAATTCAATTTGGTAACTACGCTGACACCACTAGGGCCCACCTTTTTTTTCTACTTTCTCTTCTAAATCAAATTTGCAACCTAATCTTTTACAATCATTTTTTTAATTTAGCAATAATTTATTTAAACTTTTATACAAATTAATACATACACAGTTGATTCAATTATATTTTAAAATAGCTACATAAATTAAATGCAGTTCTTTTAAATTAAATTTATTATATATAATCTATAAATACACTAGTTTTATACAGCTTATACATCTTACTTTTTTATTAATTCCATTTTATTTGTTACAATCGCTATAGTTACTACGCAATTTTATACAAATAAATTTTATTTTTATATTTTTAATAATATTAAAAACAACTGTAGATATTTTTAGACACTTTAGCCTGCTTTAAACTATATAAGCTTTTTTTAACTTGCTAGTAAATATATTTGCTAGTTACAACTATATTTTATACTAACAAATATTGCTTTTATATTTTTAGCAATATTAACTTCAACTATAAATATTTTCAGCTATTTTAGCTGACTTTATACTATATAAATATATTTTAATTTATTAATAAATATATCTGCTAGCTACAACTATATTTTATAGCAACAAATATTATTTTTATATCTTCAGTAATATCAACTTTAACTGTAAACATTTTTAATTATTTTAACTAATTTTATACTATATAAGCATATTTTAATTTGCTAATAAATATATTAAGTAGCAGCAATAATATTTTATACCAATAAATATTGTTTTTATATCTTCAGTAATATCAACTTTAACAGCTAACTTTTTAAAAAACCTAAAGTCTTTTTATATTATATAAGCTTATTTTAACTTGTTAATAAATATATTTTATAGTAATTACAATATATTATACCGATAAATATTATTTTAATATTTTTAAAAGTATTACTTTTGATTACTAACAGTTTCAAAAACTTAAAAGTGCTTTAAAAAGCATTGGTATAATCTGATTAGACAGTATATACATTTTTATCAAAGCTAAAAAATCTAGTTGGCATATTTTTTAATCAAAATTTTTGAAAATAAATCTACATTATTAACAAAAATATAAATTTATATAAATATATCATTTATATTGTAACTGCAGCAGCACTATTATATAATATTTTGATTGCTTTGCTGATATATTATATAGCAGGATATTTAAAAAATTAAAACATAGTTAATTAAAACAGAAGTAATATTACTAAGCAATATATTTCATTTTTTAATTTTTAATATATTGTTTTTTTTTTGCTATATAAAATCGCAGTAATTTTGATTACATTATATAAAATATATAAGCAGTTTATTAAAATCAAACTTAATTGAGTATATAATTGATAATATAATATTATTAAAGCTTACAAAAGTACAAAAGTATATAAAGCAACATTGAAATATATAATTAATTCAAATATTAATTAATTAGTACAGCTTTTTGCTTATTAACTTGTTAATATTTAAACTACTTATTTTTGCTTTTTATACTTTTTGACTTTTTTATATTTTATAAAAATTTTTTCTTATATACTTTTGTTATATTTTATTCTGCTTATTTTTTTTTTATTATTTATACATTGTTAATTTTTTGTTTTAATTATTATTATATTTTTTTTTTTAATTGATACTATTTGATATAACTAGCAATGTTTGCTAATTGTTTTTAATAACTTTGAAAATTGTGATATTGCTTTAATTAAAACTACTTAGATTATTTAAGCGTTTTTTTAGTTTTTTTATAATAAAGTCCACTGTATTTTAAACAAATTTAAAGTATAATTTTTTAGTATATACTATATTATGCTAAGCTAATATAATTTGTTATAGGTTATTAAATGCTTAGTCGACTTTATTACAATTTATAAAAATAAAGAAAAAGAGAACATAAAATGGAAAATTAATCGGGTTAAATATGCAACTGCTATCGCATTATATATATTCGATAAAACTAAAGCAAAAGTAATATGTTATATATATTAGCAAAAAAATTATAATAGCTTAATAAAGCGCTATATTATTGTAAATAACATAAGTTTCAAAAGTGCTTATATAAACTGCTATTACTTTAAACAAAGTAAAAAATGTTTGCTTTATATTAATAAGTTTTAATTTTAGTAAATTAAATATAAGTAAACATTTGCTAATTAATATAAAACTAGAAAAAGCAGAAGAAAAAAAAAAGTCAAAGTTTTTAGAAGTGTTCGCTAGGTTTACAGCAGAAATAGCAGAGATAGCAAGTTTATAAAAGTTAAAAGTTTGGTTTAATTAAATTAAAAAGAAAATCAAAATATAAGCTAAAGCTATATATGTTATAAAAAAGCGATATAAATATATTAATAACAAAAAAAGATCTAAATAAATAATAAAAAAATAAATAATATTTTAAAACTTTAAACTATTTATAGTTAAATTATTATATTTAGTAACTAAAAAGTTTAATAATATAAAATTAAATAAACTAAATAAATATAAAGCTTTATAAATATAAATATTACAAAATATACTTAACTTTTTATACAATTAAACTTAAACTATAAAATAAAGCATTGTTTTAATTTAATTAAGTTTGTTTTAGCTACATTATATTTACACTTTTTCAACTACTATATTTTATATTTATTTGCTACTATTATCTATTGTTTCTTTTTATTTATTGTTTGTTTCTATTATTTTATATAATATATAATAAACGCTGTTTTATAACAAATCGTTTATATTTAATAGTATATAAATAAAATCTATGCTAAAAAGTCTATATATACGATTAATATTTGCTTCCAATAGAAGTTATTATATTTTTATTTCTTTTGTTACAACAACTTTAGCAAGCTTTAATATTTACTATTACATTTTTAGTTTAATTTTCATTTATTTCGTTTTTATTAATTAATCTTTTACTTTTATTTAATATATTATTATCTGTTTTATTTTCTGTTCTGTTTGTACTATTTTAATGCTTTAGTTTATTATTATCTTTTTTTTTAGCTTTATAAAATATATAGACTGCAAAAAATTAAAATATACGTAAAACTATTTTAAATCGAAATTTTATAATTAAAAAAGTCTTGTTTACATTTTGGTCAATTATAGCAGCATATATTTACAGTAATATTAGCTATATCAATTGTATCAATAGAATCAAATATATCTGTAATTTCGATCTAATTGATGCGTATATATATAATTTATATAACAATTATATAAGCTTTATTAATTAGATTCTTGTTTTTTCTGCTATTGTAAACTAAATATACAAGAACTATATAGAAGCAAATATGAGCTTTTTTGAACAAATTATTTTAAAAAATGGTGCATTAGCAAATGTTTTATTTGTTAATATTTATACACTTTTTATTTTAGGCAATATTATTAAATATTACAAAATTAAAACTAACAATAGTTTTATAATTAACATTGGTACAACATTTTATACTTGCAACAAAAAAAATGAAAATTTAAAAAAAGCTTAAAAAACTCAACTAGTTTTAAATGTTCTAAAACTAACTAGTTGCAAATCAAAAAACAAAAAAGCAAGTACAACAGTTTTAATTGCAACTAAAGCAGTTGCAAATGATAGAACTTAAATCAAGCAAAAGTATACAAGTAAGCTATAAATTAAAAAAAGTATAATCAGTTATACTTATAAAAACAGGTATAATTGTTAACATAGAATTATTATAAAGCTGATATATGATTTGTTTTTTATGCTAACGTTTGAACTAATATATAGTAAAGCAAATATTAGCAAATTTGATTTTATTAGAACTTATGTAAGCTATTTTGAAGCAGCTGCAGCTTTGTTTATAATAAGTAATTACAGTAGATCAAGCTTGATTAAATCAAACTATTTAAAAAAAATGACTGGCGGAAAAGCTTGTAGTTTATTTAATAAAAGATTTGATAGTTTAGATAAACTGCTTTTATTGCAAAAAGTTTTAAACATATTAAATATATCTACAATTGGTATATGCAACTTTAATTGTAAACGCTCTAGTAATATTTTAAACAAAAAATAAGCAGCAAAAAAAACTACGAAATAAGTAGCTATTGCGTTAATAAAAACAAAGTTTGAGATATAAAATTTGTAGCAATATATTTATTTAATAGTTAAAACATTTTAATATAAAGTTTTGAAATTATAATATATGTTTTTATTTTTAAATTATTTTAACTTTATGTTATATTTAATTTATAAATTTTATAAAATTGAAGTTGTAAATATTAAATATATAGTATTATATATTAATTACTTTAGTAATAATTTTAATAAAACATTTTTATGGTTTTTTTATAAATAAATCTAGTGAAATTTTATTAAAAAATTTTAAAATAATACTAATACTAAAAAATAATACTAAATATTAATAAATAATAAT